>LUCG01024905.1:0-14992 GCA_001633085.1 Carthamus tinctorius | reverse complement strand
GGAAAAACACTTTAGTAATTCAAGAACAATGGAATCAAATCACAATTGTATTAATCACAAGTTCAATGATTTATAATCAAAAGCCCTAATCTGTTGAACAGGCTCAACAGACGTGCACTCTTCTCAATGCAGGGATTAAGAACAATCTTGAGGCTCNAATAGATTACAATCGTTTTATACAAGTACAAGATAAAGGAAACAAAATATTCAAAAACAAATCTTCAAAATCTTCTCCTTTTAAGTCGCATTCCTTATCTTGAATTTTCCTTATCATCATGAACAGCAATATCTTCAAACAGCATTAAGTCTTCAAACAGCATTAAGTTTTTCAGCAGCAATAACTTCAATTAGCAGCAATAACTTCAACTAGTAGCAATAACTTGTATCAGCAGTAACTTACTGCTGTTCTTCTACTTACAGCTGCTTCTTCAACTTACAGCTGTTTCTTCAACTTACAGCTGTTTACCTAACTTACAGCTGCTTCTTCAAATCCAACAAATTGCATGTTATCTGGGTAAAATCGTTGTAAGTAATCATTGGTAATTGAATTAGAATGATGTATAAACTTGATTGTATTTGGGATATGTTGAAATTGGAGTTTAGGGATGAAAACCCCCGGTTTTGGTCGCAACCCGCGGCTGGGGAACGNGCCAACCCGCCGATACCACTGTTTCGAAATTTGACTTTTCGCAAACGTGCTCGTTTGAGGTTTTCGTGTTTATACTCCCCTAAGGGATGATGAAACATGATGTTTGGTAGAATTTGGACTAGTGTAGCTATGTCATTTCGGGATAAGAGTCAGGATAGAGTTAGAAACCTATTTTTGGGTCGAGTATTGATGTGGATGTGTGTGTATGTGTTTATAGGTGGTACGAGGTGAACATTTTTACCTTGTGAACGTGCTAGGTTATTTGGCATCTTGTCAGGTGAGTACTCTACCTATTCTAGCTATTGTTATGTGTATGTGATTACGATGCATGTGTGATCATGTGGATGTATTAGCATGTAAAAGGGATGATAGTACCTATGGTGGTAGCAATACCCCTAGGGAAGATATATGGATGTATAAGCCTGGTACTAGTGTCTCTAATTCTTCCTTGATGGTATTGAACCATAAGGAAGGGGATGATGTTGCATGTATGTGATTACTATGTGTTTATGGTTATGTATGCATGATGGTATGTGGTTTAGGTGTGTGCTCACTAAGTGTAAGCTTACCTTGTTGTTGTTTACTCTTTTAGTGGCAGGTACGTCCTCAAAGGACAGGGGAAAGGCACCCACATGAAACTCTGATGGTCAACCAGTTCAGCAATTAGAGTAGTGTTTTGGGAGGTGTTGGTTATGAACGTTAAACAGTTTTAAATTTTTGATAACGTTGAACATGTTTTACTTTAAATTGGTTTACAATTTGGATGATTAGTTTTTTTAAGATTTTGGTTACTTGGATTTCTATGAAATTACAGTATTTGGTTTAATTGACGAATTGTTGACAAGCTTCCGCCAATTCAAGGTTACTTTTGTTAAATGCGTGTTTTTGAAATATGAGGTGTTAGAATTGGTATCAGAGCCTTTGTTTAAGGGATTCCAGTATTCACAAGTGGTAAGTACTTGAAGTTAGACTCAAGTGTTCGTGTTTTAAATAAAGTAACCTTAAGGCATGTTTTTTGTTTGTAAGAAAATGGGTTGATAAGGTTGAACTACAGACCGGAGCATCAAGACGGGGGTGAGCACACTAAACCTTACCTAATTATGAAAGCATGTTACGTTGTGATGTTATGTTATGCAGCGGTATAAGATGCATGCTATGGTTATGTATGTACTGCTATGTTAGGAGGATAAGTAGAATAGTAGATATGCATGTTGTACCTTTGTGCAAGTTAAAGTTTTGGCATGTTGAAATGAACAAGCATGAACTACTTGAGTTATTAATGGCATGTAGTGTAATTTTGTGCATGAATGATAAGGGGAAAGTTGATTTGCTAGGGACTTGTGACTAAGAATAGCTTGATGCATGTCTTATGTGCTTGAATGATAGTTGAGGCTGTTAAAGCCTTAGTGTAATTGCATGTTATGTGTGTCAACCAAGTTGGGGAGTTGGGACTTTAGTGACAATGTTAAGGCTAGACATGTAGAGTGTATTTATAATGATATATGGCCCATATCATTACAAATACATTGTACATGTTGGGAATTGACGGAGTTACTTAAGTACTCTGTGAACCGGACGAGGTTGAGTGGGAATGGGTAGTAGCATGATAAGATGGGCTTGAGTGTCCAAGGAAAAGAATACAGGGACCATTAAGCAGCATGTTAGTAAGGAGAGATAAAAAGCAAGGGTCATTAACCCAGGCTAGTGACCAGTTTAGTGATTAAGTGGGAAGGGAGATAGATTTTGTTATTTAAAATGTTATGTTTTATGGATCAGTATGGGGAGACCAAGAAAGGAAGGCAAGAAGCTAGTTGAGCATGATGATCAGGAGATCCCTGATCTGAGGGATATGATAGACGTGAAGGTCGGGGAGGTTCTACATGATATACTCTTGGGTCTCTTCCACCAGATGAAGCAGCAACTGACCAAGGAGATCCATAGTTAGGTGGAGGCAGCTGTAACCGGTAGCGCTAGCGGCTCGGGAGGATCGCACGGTGGACAACCATGGGTCACAAGCTACAAGGACTTCTCGACTTGTCAACCGTCGTAGTTTGAGGGGCAGAAGGACCCCATGGCCAGCTCTCACTGGATATCGGAGGTGGAGGATGCTTTCAGCACCAGTTTTTGTTCGGAGGAGGTGAAGGTTCGGTACACATCGAACCTACTAAGGAAGGAGGCAAAGGATTGGTGGAACTTGGTTGTCCGATCTCAGACAGATGAGCAAGTCAATGCTATGACTTGGGAGAAGTTCTAGGAACTGTTCAAGGAGCAGTATGTGCCACAGGTTGAGGTGGAGCGGCTCATGAGCGAGTTCCTATCTATGGCGCAGACGACAGAGTCGGTGAATGAAATCACCGACTTGTTTTTGGAGCGGTCGCTCTTTTGCCCAGATTATGTGGCGAACGAGCGAATGAAAATGTAAAGATACGCTGAGTTCCTGAAGCTCGAGATTCGGGAATTTGTGGTGATGGCTAAGTGCACTGATTTCCATCAGCTGCACGAAGCAGAACGGACCAAGAGCTAGAGCTGGAGCGACAGGGAAGGAAGAGGAGGGCCGAATCGGCTCAGACATAGACGCACCAGACCAAGAAATCCAAACCACTTGGTCAAAAGGTGGAAGTGAAGGAGTTTCCCCGTTGCTTGAGGTGCGGGCGACCTCATGTGGGGGAGTGCAGAATGGGTACCGGAACCTGCTACAAATGCGGGAAACCGGGCCATATGAGCCGAGACTGTAAGGTGACTGCGAAGCTTTGCTTCAAGTGCTTCCAGCCGGGTCACTTTGCTAATGAGTGCCCGTTATCTATTGGTGCAACTCAGGCTTCTGGAGTGGCACCTGTAAAGACTGTGGAGGCAAGTTCAGGTAAGAAGACACAGGTACCTAAGGGTCGAACTAGAGTCTTTCAGTTGACTGCTGAGGAGGCGAAGACGAAGCCAGACGTGGTAACAGGTACTTTCCCTGTTAATTCTTTACCTGCTCTCGTATTATTAGATTCAGGAGGTAGTAAGTCTTTTGTATCTTTGTCTTTTTGTAAAAATTTCATGCATGTAAAAGGTAAGCTAGAGAGTCCGTTAGAAGTAGAAATAACGGACGACGAGTTTAGTTTGTATAAAGATGTATATAAGGATAATGTAATATAGATATATGGAGTCAAGTTTTGTATAGATCTTATCCCTATAGCTATGAGAGAAATCGATGTAATAGTAGGGATAGATTGGTTAGGTCGGAATGGAGCTCGCATTGATTGTGAGAACCAGAGGGTGGTGGTTCGAACCCCAAGTGGGGGAGAATTAACTATCGTGGGAGACGGACGGAAGAGACTACCGAAGGTGTGTACTCTGGCCAAGGCCAGAAAACACGTTTTTCATGGAGGCAACAGTTATTTGGCTTGTTTGGTTGACAGTCGGGACGAGGAAAGAAAGAGATCAGTAGCGGACATACCTGTAGTCAGCTAGTTTCCAGATGTTTTCTCGGATAACTTGCCTGGCATCCCTCCCGAGAGGCAAGTGGAGTTCCGGATTGATCTGATTCCGGGGGCGGCACCGGTAGCCAAAGCTCCGTACGGTTGGCACCTCCGGAGATGCAAGAACTATCAAAGCAGCTGGAGGAGTTGATGGATCAGGGGTTTATTCGCCCGAGTACCTCACCTTGGGGAGCCCCTATCCTGTTTGTGAAAAAGAAGGATGGGTCGATGCGGATGTGTATCGACTACCGGGAGCTCAACAAGCTCACGGTGAAGAATAGATACCCGCTGCCGAGGATCGACGTCTCTTCGATCAACTTAAGGGAGCTGCATGGTTCTCGAAGATAGATCTTCGCTCAGGGTACCATCAATTGAAGGTTCAGGAAGAGGATGTGCATAAGACGACATTCAGGACCAGATATGGGAATTTCAAATTCGTCGTGATGCCTTTCGGATTGACGAACGCACCGACGGCTTTCATGGACCTGATGAACAGGGTGTGCAGACCGATGTTGGATAGGTCGGTAATCGTATTAATAGACGATATACTGATCTACTTCAAGACGAAGGAGGACCATATGGAGCACTTACGGGAGGTTTTGGAGACTTTACGTAAGGAGCAGTTATACGCTAAGTTCTCCAAGTGTGACTTCTGGTTACAAGAGGTCCAATTTCTCGGACATCTTGTGAACCGAGAAGGAATTAAAGTAGACCTAGCTAAGGTGGAAGCAGTGATGAAATGGGAGACCTCGAAGACTCCTACAGAGATTAGGAGTTTTCTTGGACTTGGCCGGATACTACCGCTGGTTCATTCAGGATTTCTCCAAGATAGTAGTACTACTAACGAAGCTGACTCGAAAGAATGAACGGTTTGTTTGGGGTGAAGAGCAGACAACAACATTCAAGACCTTGAGGAGAAAGTTATGTGAGGCTTCAGTGTTGACATTACAGGAGGGAGTTGAGGACATGACAGTCTACTGTGATGCATCATATCACGGCTAGGCTGTGTCCTTATGCAGAGGGGAAGGGTGATTGCCTATGCGTCTCACCAGCTAAAGACGCATGAGGTGAACTACCCGACTCACGATCTGGAGTTAGCAGCGGTGGTGTTCGCGCTTAAACTATGGCGGCACTACCTGTATGGAGTGAGATGCACTATTTACACGGACCACAAGAGTCTCCATTACTTTATAGATTAGCAAAATTTGAACATGAGCCAACGGAGGTGGTTGGACATGGTGAAGGATTACGATTGCGATATCCTATATCACCCAGGGAAGGCAAATGTAGTGGCAGACGCCTTGAGTAGAAAAACGAGTAGTGTTCTGCTCCGGGTACCATTAATGAGACTGACGGTGACAACCTTACTCTTTGACGTGATAAGGCAGTCTTAGGAGGAAGCGATCAAGGGGGAGAATCAGAAGAAAGAACGGATCAAGGGGCAGGTAGATCAGTTGATGGCCGATAGTCGAGGATTACTGACTCGATACGGTCGGGTATGGGTTCCGGTATCGTGCGAGACAAGGTAGACACTTCTGGACGAGGCTCACAAGTCAAAGTTCTCAATCCATCCCAGTGCTACCAAGATGTACAGAGACTTGAAGACTAACTACTGGTGGCCGGGAATGAAGAGAGACGCGGCTAAGTACGTGGAGAAATGTTTGACTTGCTTGCGAGTCAAAGCCGAGCATCCGAACCACACGGGAAGCTTCAGCCGCTGGAGATACCCGTGTGGAAATGGGAGCATGTGAGGATGGACTTGATTTCCAAGTTGCCTCGTACGTTGCGAAACCACGATGCGATATGGGTGGTTGTGGATAGACTGACGAAGAGTGCCCATTTTATCGCGATATGGGAGACTTCCTCTTCGGAGGTACTAGCTGATATTTACGTGAAGGAAGTGGTGGCCAGATATGGAGTACCGGTCACGGTGATCTCTGATCGGGATGTCCGTTTTACCACGCGTTTCTGGGGTAGATTTCACGATGATATGGGTACGCGACCCCAGTTTAGCATCGCTTTCCACCCGTAGACGGACGGGCAGAGCGAGGGGACGATAAAAAATATCGAGGATATGTTGCGAGCCTGTGTTTTGGATTTTGGTGGCATCTGGGATACGAATCTGCCGTTGGTGGAGTCCTCGTACAACAGTAGCTTCCATTCCAGCATCGACATGTTGTACGGGAGGAGGTGTAGGACTCCTATCTGTTGGGGAGGGGTAGGCCAGAGAGAATTGCGCAGTATTGAGATTGTCCAAAAGACAACTGAGAGTATTCAGTTGATCCGTGACAGACTGAAAATGGCTTAGAGTCGTCAGAAAAGTTATGCAGATAAGCGACGGTCGGACTTGGAGTTCAGCGTGGGAGACGACGTGCTTTTAATGTAACAACTCATTTTCAAAAGTACCAAATTTAACGGTAAATAACTATAATTTAAAATTGAAGTAACCTTGACAACGGAAAATGGTCCTTAAAAATTAAGACATTAGAATTTGGATTCTACAACTTAAAACTCTCGAAACATTAGGACATAACGTTAAATGTTCAGAAGAAAACTTGATTCAGACGTGACAGGTATAGAACTTATCCCAAGCATAATGTATTAAAAAAACAATTTAAAATGTTCCATCCACTTCAAATAAACCGAGCCTCGGCCACATCAGAGCTTCAAGCAGGTCTCTTCCCTTTATCCTTCCCGGAAGTACCTGCCACTAAAAGATAAACACCAAACGGGTTAAGCTTACGGTTAGTGAGCTCAAACCACAATTTACTAACCATATATCACATAATCACATACATAAAATAAGAACTGGACATGCAACACACTTTTGTCCTTACCGCTCTTTACCATCAAGGACCATAGACACTGGTACCAGGCTATCACACCACCATTACCCACGGTGGCCACCACCACTACAATGGGCACGACCATAACATGCAAGCCTGTAACGCCCAGTTTCCAAGTTATGCAGTTTAACAGTGATTTTGCAGTTAAGTTAACTAATTGGATTAACCTTGTCATTTCAGGAGTAGGAGGGGTTATGTAGTGGTTGTGTTAGTCAATTAAATGACATTCAGATAGACGAGCGACTCAACTACGTGGAGAGACCAATAGCAGTCTTGGAGAGAAAGGCCAAGACTTTGAGGAATAAAGAGATTGGGGTAATAAAGGTCCAATGGGAGCATAGAAAGGGCTCAGAATGGACGTGGGAACCAGAGGATGAGATGAGAAGGAACTACCCAGAGTTGTTCCAAGCAAAAGCGATTTCGAGTACGAAATCTTGGTAAGTAGGGGAGAGTTGTAGCGCCTCGTTTCCAAGTTATGCAGTTTAACGATGATTTTGCAGTTAAGTTAACTAATTGGGTTAACCTTGTCATTTCAGGAGTAAGAGGGGCTAATGTGTTATTTGTAAAGTGAGAGGGGTTAGCTTAAGTGGGTATTTAAGCAAATTAGAAACCTTCAGCTCTCTCTTTTGTTGATCGACTTCTAGCACCCGAGAGAGAGAGAGTTTTGGTGATTTGGAGAAAAAGCAAGAAGAGGAGAGGCAAATTGGTCGTGCTAAGCCGTGAAGTGGAGAAATTCATTGGAGAATTTGAGTTTCAGTAGATCGTTGCGATCAAGGTAATATGTTATTCATGGTTGATTACATTTGAGGATGTGTATCGATTACTAGGAGCTAAACAAGCTCACCGTAAAGAATAGATACCCGCTGCCGAGGATCGACGATCTCTTCTATCAACTTCAGGGAGTCGCGTGGTTCTCGAAGATAGATCTTCGCTCAGAGCACCACCAGCTGAAGTTTCGGGAAGTGGACGTGCACAAGACGGCATTTCGGACCAGATACGGCCATTTCGAGTTCATCGTGATGCCTTTTGGTTTGACGAACGCACCGGCAGCATTCATGGACCTGATGAACAGGGTTTGTAGACCGATGTTGGATAGGTCAGTGCTCGTATTCATAGACGATATACTGATCTATTCAAAATCGAAGGAGGAGCATGTGGAGCACTTGCGTGAGGTTTTGGAGGTTTTGCGTAACGAGCACTTATACGCGAAATTCTCCAAGTGTGACTTCTGGTTACAAGAAGTCCAATTTCTCGGGCATCTTGTGAACCGAGAAGGCATCAAGGTAGATCCGGCAAAGGTGGAGGCTGTGATGAAATGGGAGACCTCGAAGTCTCCCATGGAGATTAGGAGTTTTCTTGGATTGACCAGGTACTACCGTCGGTTCATCCAGGATTTCTCTAAAATAGCTGTTCTGTTGACAAAGCTGACACGGAAGAATGAACGGTTCGTTTGGGGAGAAGAGTAGACAACAACATTCGAGACATTACGGAAGAAGCTGTGTGAGGCTCCGGTGTTGACTTTACCGGAGGGGATTAAGGACATGACAATCTACTGTGATGCCTCTTATCACGGGTTAGGCTGCGTCCTTATGCAGAGAGGGCGGGTGATTGCCTATGCGTCGCGCCAACTAAAGACGCATGAGGTGAACTACCCGACCCATGACTTGGAGTTGGCAGCAGTGGTGTTCGCACTCAAACTATGGCGACACTACCTGTATGGAGTTCGTTGTACCATTTATACGGACCATAAGAGTCTCCGCTACTTCATGGATCAGCAAAACCTTAACATGAGGTAGCGGAGGTGGTTAGATGTGGTAAAGGATTACGATTGAGAGATCTTTATCACCCGGGAAAGGCAAATGTGGTGGCGGACGCTTTGAGCAGAAAAGGTAGCAATGTACTTCTATGAGTGCCTCTAATGAGACTGACCGTATCAACATCTCTAATTGAGTTGATAAGGCAGTCCCAAGAGGAAGCGGTCAAGGGAGATAATCAAAAGAAAGAGAGGATAAAGGGACAAGTGGATCAGTTGATGGCCGACAGTCGAGGGTTATTTACTCGATACGGTCGAGTATGGGTTCCGGTATCGTGCGAGGCGAGACAGACACTCTTGGATGAGGCTCACAAGTCAAAGTTCTTGATCCATCCCGGTGCTACCAAGATGTACAGAGACCTGAAGGCTGACTACTGGTGGCCGGGAATGAAGCGAGATGTGGCTAGATACGTGGAGAAATGTTTGACTTGTTTGAAAGTCAAAGCGGAGCATCAGAGACCACATGGGAAACTCCAACCCTTGGAGATACTCGTGTGGAAATGGGAACATGTGACGATGGATTTGATCACCAAGTTGCCTCGTACGCCGAGAAACTACGATGCTATATGGGTGATTGTGGACCGACTAACGAAGAGTGCCCATTTTATCGCGATACGAGAGAGTTCCTCTTCGGAGGTATTAGCTGACATCTATGTCAAGGAGGTAGTGGCTAGACATGGGGTACCGGTCACGGTGATCTCGGATCGGGACGTCCGATTTACCTCATGCTTTTGGAGCAGATTTCACGAGGACATGGGCACGAACCTTCAGTTCAGTACCGCATTCCACACGCAGACAGGCGGACAGAGCAAGAGGACGATACAGACTCTCGAGGATATGCTGAGAGCGTGTGTACTAGATTTTGGTGGCAGTTGGGACACATATTTGTCGTTGGCCGAGTTCTCGTACAACAACAGCTTCCATGCCAGCATCGGCATGCTATCGTACGAAATGTTGTATGGGAGGAGATGTAGGACTCCCATCTGTTGGGGAGAGGTTGGTCAAAGAGAGTTGGGGAGTACCCAGATCGTTCAAAAGATGACTGAGAGTATTTAGTTGATTCGTGATAGATTGAAGACTGCTCATAGTTGTCAAAAGAGCTATGCAGATAAGAGACGGTTCGATCTAGAGTTCAATGTGGGAGACAACGTGCTTCTAAAAGTGTCACCGTGGAAAGGGGTGATTCGTTTTCGTAAGAGAGGCAAGTTGGGTCCCAAGTTCATTGGACCATTTAAGATAGTCGCCCGAGTTGGGAAGGTTGCGTACTGATTGGAGTTACCACCAGAACTCAGTCAGGTACACAACATTTTCCATGTTTCGTAGCTACGAAAATGTTTGGCAGACGAGTCGGCTCACGTACCAATTGATGACATTCAGATAGACGAGCGACTCAACTACGCGGAGAGACCAATAGCAGTCTTGGAGAGAAAGACCAAGACTTTGAGGAATAAAGAGATTGGGGTAGTAAAGGTCCAATGGGAGCATAAAAAGGGCTCAGAATGGACGTGGGAACCAGAGGATGAGATGAGAAGGAACTACCCAGAGTCGTTCCAAGCATAAGCGATTTCGAGGACGAAATCCTGGTAAGTGGGGGAGAGTTGTAACGCCACGTTTCCAAGTTATGCAGTTTAACGGTGATTTTGCAGTTAAGTTAACTAATTGGGTTAACCTTGTCATTTCAGGAGTAGGATGGGCTAATGTGCTATTTGTAAAGTGCGAGGGGTTAGCTTAAGTGGGTATTTAAGCAAATTAGAAACCTTCAACTTTCTCCTTTGTTGATAGACTTCTAGCACCCGAGAGAGAGAGAGTTTTGGTGATTTGGAGAAAAAGCAAGAAGAGGAGAGGCAAATTGATCGTGCTAAACCGTGAAGTGGAGAAATTCATTGGAGAATTGAGTTTCAGTAGATCGTTGCGATCAAGGTAATATGTTATTCATGGTTGATTACGTTTGAGTCTAATTTATGGTTAGGGTTAGAATTGGTGATCAATTTATCAACAATAGAAGATTATGTAGTGGTTGTGTTAGTCAATTAAATGTTATGGTTGTTAGAAATCAATTTGGGATGAAGCAAAAACATGTTTTTGATGCATTTGGATCGAAATTGGTGATTGGGGTTAAAAACCCCCGGTTTTGGTCGCAACCCGCGGCTGGGGATTGAACTGCGGGCAACCGCGGGTTACCGGCTGGTAGCAACCCGCGGCTAACCTGCCGTTTGCACTGTTTCAATTTTAGGCTTTTCCCGATCGGGATCGTTTGGGGTTTTCTTGTTTATATCCCCTAAGGGCTAACAAAACATGATGTTTCCGGAAGTTTGGTAGAAATTGAGCGAGGGTAGCTATGTCATTTCGGGATAAAGCGTCGAGAACGAGTTAGGAACCCATTTTGGGCTATGTTTGATATGTATATGCATGTGTTTGTAGTTAGGTGGTACGAGGTGATTATATTACTTGTGAGAAAGCTTGTTGTGTTGATCATCCCGTCAGGTGAGTACTCTTCCTATCCACCTATGGTTATGTATATGTGGTTATGATGCATGTATGGTTATGTGTATATGTTGGCATGTAAAAAGGCATGATAGTACCTATGGTGGTAGTGATACCCCTAGGGAAGATATTAAAAGGCAGAGGCCTGGTACCAGTGTCATATTTCTTCTTTGATGGTATTGCGTCGCAAGGAAGGGCAGACATTACATGTATGTGATTACTATGTAATTGTGATTGTGTATGCACGATGGTAAGTGGTTTAGGTGTGTGCTCACTAAGCTTATGCTTACCCTGTTGTTATCTTTTAGTGGCAGGTACATCCTGAAAGGGAAAATAAACGACTTCCGCATGAGGCACCGGCGATCTAGCAGTTCAGTCACGGCAGGAGTGTTTCGGGAGAACTTTTATCTATGGAAAAATGGAAAGTATTTTACTAGTGGACATGTAAAGAATTAAGTTGGGTTTGTTTAAACAATGTTACTTTTGATTACTCTAGTACTAGTTTCGGTTTAGTTCTTTATGATTTTACAAGTTAGTTTTCAGTGAAATGATTATGGTAAAGCTTCCGCAATTAAGGTTATTTACTTAAATTATGTTGATTTCGGTTACTATTCCATCAGTATGGATTTTTGAAAAACAGGTGTTACAAAGCCAGTCTCATTTTCACCACAACATGTACACACGTAATTAGCACATATAGTCACATAAAGAGGGTTAATGTACTCACCTGTCACAACGTCACAAATTTGGCACTTGATACACCACACGTGAACAATTCAAGCACCTATAACATTTAAGCAAAGTACACGAGTAAACAACCACTCAAAGAGGACTCTAAAAACCATACCCGACCCTTAAGCCTTAGGCCTAGCAAAACCACGCCAAATGTCCTCAAATTTTACCAAAAGGCATCTATAACAATCCCCTATAGAATGTCATTAAAGAAAACCCCAAACCGAGCCCGCACAGAAAAAGTACAAATTTCAATCAGTGAAATCGGCGGCTCAACGGGGGGTTACTACCCGCCGTTGTCCCCAGATGTTCTTCCCCGTGGTTCGACACCAAACCAACCGGGGTTTTCACCCCCAAACTCAATTTCGACCAAAACCAATCAAATACATGAATATGATTAACCCAATGGCAATATATAACATTCTAACAACAATTAAACAACCAATTTCAACCCAAATGATCATTAATCGATCAAAACCCCAAATCATAAACCCTAAGTCTTAACAAACTCAACCTTAGTGAGAATAAACATATGAACACATACCTTTCGCCAAAAACACCGACAGTACTTGGATTGTTCCTTGCTAGCCTCCAATTGATAGACTCTACCGCTCCAATTGAAGCCAAAATCGCCTCTTAGTCTTCTCCCTTTCTCTCAAAAATCGATCAAAGCAAAAGTGAAGAGAAATGGGGTTTCTAACTCCCTTTTATACGCGCCACTAATCATCCTCCACTTTGAGAAATGTCACCAAGGCCCTCAAGATTCTGGAATTACATGAATAACCAAATGGTCAATTTACCCGCAACTAACTCAGTTAAATATTTTGACATTGGGAAACGGGGCGTTACAACTCTCCCCCACTTACCTAGATTTCGTCCCTGAATTCGCTCAAGCCTGAAACAGCTCCGGATAGTTCGCCCTCATCTCGGCTTCCAGTTCCCACGTCCACTCCAAACCCTTGCGATGTTCCCATTGGACCTTCAACAATCCAATTTCTTTATTCTGCAAGGTCTTGGTCTTTCTTTCTAATTTTGCAATTGGTCTTTCAACATAGTTGGGCCGTTCATCAACCTGGATGTCGTCCATAAGAACATGTGCCGAATCATCGGCCAAACACTTCCTCAATTGAGACACGTGAAAGGTATTGTGTATTTGACTAAGTTCCGGCGGTAATCAAGTCGATACGCCACCTTACCCACCCGTGCTATCACTTTGAAAGGTCCGATGAATCTGGAGCCGAGCTTGCCCCTCTTCCTGAATCGGATTACCCCCTTCCATGGTGATACTTTCAGCAATATGTCTTCACCTACGTTGAACTCCAAATCAGACATCCGCTTGTCAGCGTACCTCTTTTGACGACTCTGAGCGGTTCGCAACCGCTCCCGGATCATCTCAATGCTTTCCGTCGTCTTTTGTACTATCTCTGTACTGCCTAACTCTCGTTGGCCCACCTCTCCCCAACAGATGGGAGTTCTGCACCTCCTCCCGTACAGCATCTCATACGGAGGCATGCCAATACAGGCATGATAGCTATTGTTATACGAAATCTCGGCCAAGGGTAGATAAGTATCCCAGCTACTGTCAAAATCAAGCACACACGCTCTCAGCAAGTCTTCGAGAGTTTGTATTGTTCTCTTGCTTTACCCATCAGTCTGCGAGTGGAACGCGGTGCTGAACTGGAGCTTAGTTCCCAGATTTTCGTGAAATCTCCCCCAGAACCACGATGTGAACCGCACGCCCCTGTCAGAAATCACCGTCACTGGCACACCATGCCTAGCTACCACTTCCTTGACATAGATATTGGCTAACTTTTCAGAAGAAGAACTCTCGTTGATAGCAATGAAGTGAGCGCTCTTAGTCAGCCTATCCACGATCACCCAAATAGCATCCACATTTCTGGGAGTACGAGGTAATTTCGTGATCAAGTCCATCGTTATGTGCTCCCACTTCCAAACGGTTACCTCTAAGAGCTGCAACTTCTCATGAGGCCTCTGATGCTCGACCTTAACTCTCAGACAAGTTAGACAATTCTCCACATAATGAGCCACATCCCGCTTCATCCCCGGCCACCAGTAATCGGTCTTCAAATCCCGATACATTTTGGTAGCTCCCGGATGGATAGAAAACTTGGACTTGTGAGCCTCGTCCAAAAGAGTCTGCCTTGCCTCACACAACACAGGCACCCAAACACGACCGAAACGAGTCAAAAGCCCCCGACTACCAGACACGAGTTGGGCTAACTGACCCTTGATCCATTCTTTCTTCTGATTCTCTTCCTTTACTGCATCAATCTAGGAATTCTTGATCAACTCAAGTAAAGAAGTTGTCACCGTCAGTCTCATAAGCAGCACACGAAGAATAACATTATGGATCTTTATGCTCAAGGCATCCGCCACCACATTAGCCTTTCCCGGATGGTAAAGGATCTCACAATAATAGTCCTTTACCACATCTAACCACTGTCGCTGCCTCATATTCAAGTTTTGCTGATTGAGAAAATATCGAATGCTCTTATGGTCAATATAAATGGTACACTTAACACCATAAAGATAACGCCTCCAAATCTCCAGCGCGAACACCACCGCTGCGAGCTCCAAATCGTGAGTCGGGTAATTCGCTTCATGTGTCTTTAATTGACGGGACGCATAAGCTATCACCTTCCCACGCTGCATCAACACACAACCTATCCCGTGATAAGAGGCATCATAATAGACTGTCATGTCTTCGATCCCTTCCGGTAATGTCAACACAGGCGCCTCGCAAAATTTTCCCCTTAACAGCTCAAAAGCCGCTTGCTGCTCTTCGCCCCAATAAAACTTCACATTTTTCCTCGTGAGCCTAGTTAAAAGCACCGCTATTTTGGAGAGGTCATGGATAAACCGTCGGTAGCATCCAGCTAACCCAAGAAAACTCTGAATCTCGATGGGAATCTTTGGAACTTCCCACTGTTAGGATTATGTGCGAGACAGTAACAGGATTACCATATCCAATGTTATAAGGCACTAG
>LUCG01024834.1:0-18882 GCA_001633085.1 Carthamus tinctorius | reverse complement strand
CACCATGAAATGGCCACCATGCAGAAGAAATGCATGATTCCCGTCATTGATCTTAACGACTTCCCGAATCAGTTACCCAAGCTAATTGAAGCATCTGAACAATGGGGATGTTTCAGATTTGTCAACTTCCATGCATGAAGTCCTTTCTTTAACCTTGATGGCTGAGATGAAGTGTGTGCTAAGATCACTCTTCGACTTACCAATAGATATTAAGACTCGGAACGTGGATGTTATTGTTCGAAGCGGATAAATAAAAAATATTTATGGATGATTTTCGACGGATTTAAAAAATAAATAAATATTAATTTATTTTTTAAATCCGCCAAAAGTATTTACTCTTTTAAAAAACACGATTTAATATTTTAGCGGGTTTCCGGCTGGTTTAAAATTTTAATTTATTTTTTAAATATGCCGGAAATCCGTTGGAAACTTTTTTTTCAAACATGATTTAATATTTCCAACGTATTTAAAAATAAATAAAAAATAATTTATTTTTTAAATCCGTCGAAAAAGCTTATTTTTTATTTAATTAAATAAATTATATATAAAAAATTAACTAACGTTTCTAACGGATTTCAATTAATTAATAAATTAACTAGTTGAAATCCATCAGAAATTATTAGTTGATTAAATTTAATTAAAAAAATTAAGAAGAAAGGGAATTCCGTCGGAAATTCGTCAGAAACTTTTATTGATTTTATTATCTGTTTTTTTTTTTGAAAATATTTTTGGCAAAATTCCGGCGGATTTCAGGCGGAAGTCAATGTTGTTTGACCATATCTAACATGACACCATCAGAGGCCCGCACAATCGGAGCCACTCGAAAGGCGGCGACATAGGTGCATACCCTTTCGGTACCTCCCAAGACTGTTTGGTGTGGCAACATTGCATTGGATCGTCCATTATTATTTACACAATCCGCACATCCGTCACCAAGTTCCACCTTTTTATCCAAACACCTCGATGTCATATCTAACATGACACCATCAGAGGCTCGCACAATCGGAACCACTCGAAAGACGAAAGTCAATGTTGTTTGACCAAATTAACATCCGCAAGAAATCCAGTCGGAAATATTTCTGGCGCATTTTTCTGCCAGAAATATCCGCTAGATTTGCTCATTTATTTAGTAGTGTGTTAACCTCAATTTCTCATACGAGTTTTTCCTTATATTATATAGCCTAAATCATCTATATTTGTAAGATAGTGCGAACCATATTAAATATAAAAAAGGTTAGTATAATTTTTTATTGTAAGAAAAATTGATGTTTATGAATTATTTTACCATTTATTAGTTTTGACTAAACACTGTTTCCTATTCTTACCATATTTATCAGTTCACTATAAATTAACTTTAATGATAAAATTACAAAAATTATACATACACAATAACCCTAAATTTAAAATCTTAAACTGCATTTATCAAACCTCGTCAACTTTCTTTTCTATATAATGGTAGCAAAGCATGCAAACGATCAGCAACCCACCACGAAAATTTTTATTCGAAATAATATGTTCTTCTTCTGCTTCTTTTCTAACTATTAAAGATATGTAACATAATGTGATATATATTTCCTATATTTAGATTGTATATTTTCCTACCGTGATTATCTCTAATCACCAATCCTATCCTAATTTATAACCGATGTAATATTATATATTTGGCACATATGAATGATAGAAGGTAACGAATTGTCCAATTCATTTCATGGTATCAGAGGCTTTCCTTGTGCCTAGGTAATCACTGCCCACTTCCTTCTTTCCTTTCTTCTCCACTCTTCAACCCTACTATCTCCTCTCCCCCATCATGGCCGATCAAAAATTTCACCCTGCCCTTGCACTCAACAACATCAAGAACTTCATCCCTATCACACTCAAGATGGAGAAAGGGCAGTACTCCTCGTGGGCGGAGTTGTTCAAAATCCATTGTCGCGCCTACCAGGTTATCGACCATCTCGATCATGTCGTTCCTTCATCCTCCACCGACAAAGAGAAGATTGCCAAAACCAATGATGAACTTTGGTCACGAGTTGATGCCATCGTTCTTCAATGGATTTTATGGAGCAATCTCAAACGACCTGTTGCACACCATCCTGGAGCCTGATTCAACCGCGTATCAAGCATGGGAAAGATTGAAGAACATCTTTCAAGACAATAAAAACTCATGAGCCGTCTACTTGGAAAACCAATTCACTACTCTCCATCTCGACAACTTCTCGAACGTCTCATCTTATTGCCAAGAACTAAAGATGATTGTTGATCAACTCTCGAATGTCGGGTCGCCGGTATCAAATCAGAGTATAGTTTTACAACTCATTGCGGGTCTCAATGAACACTATGACGGTGTCGCAAGGATCATCCAACGAAGTGACCCGCTGCCTCCCTTTTATGAGGCTCGTTTTGAACTAATTCTTGAAGAAACTCGAAAGGCGAAACATGCCACAGCCGCCGCTAATGCAACAGGTATTGTTCCTCTCCACGGTACCTCCTACCTCCTACTGATGACTCGAAAAATCCGCACTCAGAATCTGGTCCAAATCAACGTGTCAATCATGGGCAGCGACGTGGTCAACATCGCAATCTTTCCCGTGCCAATACTCAACCAAGTAGGGGATGAGGGCGAGGTCGTAGCAACCGTCCGATTAATGGAATTAATCCTCGACAACAACAACAAACCCAAGCCTGGGGACCATAACCATCATAGGGATGGACACCTTGTTGATCCAAGCTTTTCTAAGACTGATGAAATAATGATGACCCTGATCCTACTTAGTGTAGATACTTTATTCATACTCAAGTTTGAGGAATTATCACTGAGATTATTGTCTCTGATTATTCTATTATCAAGTAAACTGTTGTAATAGTTAGTATTCATATCAGATGACTCGCTGAGTCTGTTCAGCGACTCTGATGAAGAATATACATGAGAATGAAGTATCGATCCCCAAGCCAAAGAAGTCAAGTTACAAAGAATCATCAGCGATGTCGAAGAAGTAGCTGATGATAGAGTCAAGGTCGCTGGTGATCTGAAGACGGATTTCAGTTATAGCTACCTAACCACAACATGCTAACACTCAACAGGGACTTCGCCTCATTGACTCGTTGATATCTCCAAAGACCAGCGACTCTATGCCACTGATCAGAGGCGTGTACCTGATGAAGATCATTTGTCTTACTATCTTTAATGCACGTAGAGGTTTACCATGCTTTTTGGCACCAATGATGCATTCAAACATTTTTGTCACCAAAACGGGATGGTTTTTCGATTTTCTTGCCCTCATACTTCATCTCAAAATGGCAAGGCCGAAAGGAAAATACAGGCCTAAACAACATAATTCGAACCCTCCTTGCCCACTCTTCGATGCCACTATCTTTTTGGCACCATGCACTTGAAATGTCGACGTACTGTTTAAACATTCTTCCTAGCAGAATACTTTCTAACTTCTCTCCCACACAAATCCCTTATAATCGAGATCCATCTTATTCACACTTAAGGGTTTTTGGGTGCCTATGCTATCCTTTATTCCCCTCCACCACCATCAATAAACTTCAAGCACGCTCCACACCATGTGTTTTCTTAGGGTACTCGAAGAATCATCGAGGGTATTTACTAAAATAAATACTCCCACCCCTACGTCATACTCATTCCTCCAAGATAGCATACATCCCTTACTCCATACCAAAATTATCACATCCACTTATCACGAACCAAATCCTACTTTTCCGACCCAACATACTCCAAACACACCTCCTCGACCCCACACTCCTGCACCTATAACCAACTCTCCGCCTCACTAACATCCTTACCATCACTCTACACCTCCTTCCACAGTCGCCCAACAAGCTCCAAATACAATTCCTCCATCTCGTACGATGACTACACGTAGCATGCATGGCATCTCAAAACCCAAATGTCCTCTCAATTTAACAGCTTCAGTTAGCCCTTCCCCGATTCCTCGTTCCTCGAAAGATGCATTATCTGACCCGAATTGGAAAGCAACCATGGCTGATGAATTTACTACTCTTTTTTTGGAAGGGTGTCCGGGCCAAAGCCCGACTAATTTACTGCTCTTATTAACAATAGGACATGGGAATTAGTACCTCGTACTCCTGATATGAATGTTATTCGTTCCATGTGGATTTTTCGTCATAAAAAGAATTCTGACGGTTCTTTTGAGCGGCATAAAGCCCGTCTTGTTGGTGATGGCAGGTATCAACAGGTTGGTGTAGACTGTTCCGAAACATTTAGCCCAGTGGTGAAGCCTGCAACAATAAGTACTGTGCTAAGTATCACATTATCAAAATCATGGTCTATCCATCAGCTCGACGTTAAAAACACCTTCTTACATGGTCAACTACACGAAACGGTGTACATGCACCAACCCTTAGGCTTTCGCGATCAAGCACATCCGGATCATGTTAGCTTACTTAAGAAATCTCTATATGGTCTAAAACAGGCCCCCGGGGCTTGGTACGAACGTTTCGCTACTTTCGTTTCCACAATTGGCTTTTTACATAGCCGATCGGATCATTCTTTATTTATTTATCGCAAACGAAACGACTTAGCATACATTCTTCTGTATGTCGATGACATAATTCTTACTGCATATTCTGATTGTCTTCGTCAACCAATCATGTCACATTTTGCACATGAATTCGCGATGAAAGATCTCGGCCCTTTGAATTATTTTCTGGGAATAGCCGTAACCCGTCATTCCGGTGGACTATTTCTCTTTCAAAGAAAGTACACCGAAGAAATCCTTGAAAAAGCTTGAATGACATCGTGCAAGTCTGCACCCACTCCCGTTGATACCAAAACTAAGTTGAGCACCTCATCGGGACCTCCATATGTTGATCATTCTCATTATCGCAGTCTTGCAGACGCGTTGCAATATCTCACTTTTACGAGACCAGACATCTCTTATGCTGTCCAACAAGTATGCTTACATATGCATGACTCGAAAGATGACCATATGGCTGCTGTTAAACGCATCTTGCGATACATAAAAGCCACACTTGAGTACGGATTACATCTACACAAATCCACTCTTACTAGCTTTGTGTCTTATACTGATGTTGATTGGGGTGGCTGTCCCGACATTAGACGGTCCACATTCGGCTACTATTTATTTTTCGGGGACAATCTCATCTCATGGTCCTCGAAACGCCAACCCACTCTATCTCTTTCAAGTGCTGAAGCTGAATACTAGGGAGTTGCCAACGTTGTCTCTGAATCTTGTTGGCTACGCAACCTTCTTCTAGAATTACATTGCCCCATTTCAAAAGAGACAGTAGTATATTGCGACAATGTAAGTGTCATCTATCTTTCCGGTAATCCCGTGCAACATCAGCGCACTAAGCACATAGAAATGGATATTCATTTTGTTCGAGAAAAAGTAGCCCGGGGTCAAATTCAAGTACTACATGTGCCATCTCGTTACCAAATTGTGGACATATTCACTAAAGGCTTACCGCGTGTTCTCTTTGATGATTTTCGAGACAGTCTAAGCATTCGGCAGCCTCCCGCTTCATTGCGGGGGTATGTTATAGATATATACCATAATGTGATATATATTTCCTATAGTTAGATTGTATATTTTCCTACCATGATTATCTCTAATCACCAATCCTATCCTAATTTGTAACCAGTGTAATATTATATATTTGGCACATATGAATGATAGAAGGCAACGAATTCTCCAATTCATTTCACTAACCCACCACAAAATGGTCACCATGCAGAAGAAGCAACCCACGAATTGCATGAATCCGGTGATTGATCTAAACGATTTCCCCAATCAACTACCCTAATTAATTGAAGCATGTGAACAATGGGGATGCTTTAGGTTACTCAACCACCATGAAGCCCTTCCATTAATGTTGATGGCATAAATGAAGTCCGTCGTAAGGTCACTATTTAACCTATCAATAGAGATAAAGCGTCGGAACCTTGATGTCATTGTCAGAAGTGGATATATCGGTCCAACGGACAAAAACCCGTTGTACGAGTCATTCGGATCGTACGACATGGCTTCTCCTAGTGACATTGAAACATTTTGTTCTCAACTAGAGGACTCACCTCATCAAAGATATTCTTTCTCTGTATATTTATATTCAGAAAACTAAATTAATAATTATCGTTTATTATATTAATTTAATGAAAAAAATAATTCCGTCGGAAACTTAATTAATAATTAATTATTTAATTAAAATATTTTAATTTAAAAAAATTTAAAAATCTAATTCCGTTTGAAACTATTTTAATTAAAATAAACTTAATCCGTCGAAAATCCTTCGGAAAATTAATTAACAATTATTTATTTATTAAATTTAACAGGCGTCGGAAACTAAGGCCGTCGGAAATCCATCGGTAATGTTCATCGGTGATTTAATTAACGACCATTGAATGTTCGACCAACCATTTCCGACCGATTTCCGACAGATATACCGTTTTTTCGACGGATTTCCAATGAAAACTGGCCGTCGGAAATAGCTTTTTTTGTAGTGGAAGAGAGATCTAAAATTTGTATCTGCTAATAATAAAAACCAAACAAATCCAGTAAATCTCAATAGATATCAACTAAAACCGTACGTAAATAAATAATGCAGGTGGAAAAACTCCGATAATCTGGATGCCTGAACAGTTTCGGGATTGTCACTAGGAATCTTGGCCAACTTCACTATCATCACATCTCTACTTTATTTATATAGTTAGTGAAAAAACAAGCTCAAACTAAAATAAGCAACCTCACCAACCTTGTTTGTATATAATTAATGGGAGAAATGCACAAGCAATCCACATTATCTTCGACATCTTGTCTCATCTCTGCAACTTCAGTCTGTAAATTTTCCAATTTTCTACCCAAAAATTGAAGCTACACGAAATGGGCACCAACTGCATGATTCTGGTGATTGATCTAAACGATTTCCCCAATCAACTATCTAAATTAATTGAAGTATGTGAACAATGAGGATGTTTTAGGTTAATCAACCACCATGAAGTCCTTCCCTTAACGTTGATGTCAGAGATGAAGTCCGTGGTGAGATCACTCTTTGACTTACCAATGGAGATAAAGTGTCGGAGCCTTCGTTGTAACACCCTCAGATTTGGTAGGAGCGACTAATTAAAGTTTTCCTCGAATTATATAATGCTTGTGTTACAACAAACACAATCTAATATAAAACCTCAAATTACAAAATAAACAAGTCTTAATTACAAGACTACGACAAATGGGTGTTACTACCAATCCATGCAAGTCACTATCACCAATGCGAAAGACTTATCGTCAAGCTAAATTCTCCATAAGTCACTATCTAGCGCTCTCATCGTGTTCGTGCCACTATAAAATAATCTCGTTCAAGACCTGATGCACATGCCGACAAATAAAAAGGGTTAGGCTTAACGCCTAGTGAATTGAAGAGTTTTATCAATAATCAGACAAGAGAAATATAACCGTCATTCAAATCTCAATTTATGTAAACAACATAATTTGGATAAAAGCTTAACCTTTTCGAAATAAGAATCCATAATTTATCTTTGGGACAATATGTTCAAAATACCGTGAAACCAGATTAACTCACCTAAAACATTTAAAGGATAAAATATCATAACTCAAAACGTAGGAATTAACCTTCATCCAAACCTCGATAAACGGAGGTGATCCAATGAGTCAAAGTCATGAATGGCGGACATTCGTCAAGACCCACATCAATTAAAGGGTATGAGATGATCTTTCCCAAAAGACTTTGACAACCATGGGGGTGACCCATTGATAGGTGTTCATTATTTGACACCCGTTGAGAGTGGAGAGCACACCAAGTATTTCACTCATACAACGTTCGTCGCACGACACTTCACTGCCTACAGCCCAAGTGCCTGCTACGACACCTTACTAGTCCCGCCCAAGAGGTAGTTGACCTTAGTGCAAATTTTGAAAATACCCGCACTCCAAGGCCCGGCACATTCGGGGCCACACGACGGAGCTCCACCCGAATTGCAAAGGGTCCATAATACGCCCATCCACCATGGCTCTCTTGGACTCAACCCTCGTTAGCGTCCAGTAGTAAGATAAGGGTCATAAGACATGGGGTTCGGACGAAATCCTGCAACACCTAGTCGACCGGAAACCAGGACTGACTGTGGTGCCTATAGATACAATGTAACACAGTTCCAAAGCTCACTAACGAGCGATTTAATAATCCAAAGCTCATCCCCGAGCTATCTTAGATACCAAAGCTCATCATCGAGCTATTTTAAAACCAAAGCTCATGACCGAGCTATTTCATAAACCAAAGCTCATCATCGAGCTATTTTTAAAACCAAAGCCCATCGTCGAGCTATTTTAATAATCAGACAACTGTCTTTAAGACTCTTAAAGTCAAAACCGAGCAAATGCTCTAAACCCAATAGACCCATGAATAACGGTCTTTAAAATATAAACACATTTTGACATCACTTAGGTGGACGTAAACCACCAAGTTATATCAACTCGAGACCCACACGATTTAACCAAACAGTTACCCAAATGGGTCTACACTTTCATAAATCTCATTTAAGCAATAAGTCATGTGAAAACACATTTATAGTCCCCATTATTCAAATTACCCCGTAAATCTCATATACGAGCATTTTACTAAAATCCATTTAATAAACGCACCCGGTAATAAAACCCAACAAACGATTCAGTAAACGATGTTTTATGAAAACACACGATGTCTTGGAAAATATCATTTTGACATGTACACCGTTTTCGCAAATCAACTTGAACTCATCTTGCTAGATTAAGTTAAATCTAGATATTTCCCCAACTAGAGCTTCCTTGCGCAATCTTGGATCTTCAAGCAAAACCCCTTCAAATCCTATATCCATAACTTACACATATAAGTATTCATATTTAAGTACTTGGAATCATCCTCCAAAAATAAATTACCAAAATCCCCAATTTGGCCAAAACCCTCGTTTGACCTAACTTTACCCAAAATCATTTCCAACCCAAAACTTATGTAGTATAACTAATAACTCTAATAACTCTAATCAATCGGGATTTACTTTCATCCCACATTAGGCCATTTCCATTAAGGACGAGTATTTTAGTCATTTTTTTAGGGTTTAGTTCACAAAAGTGTATCCAATTTGTCATGCATAGTTATTGTATGTACTGGACTTTCAAAATTACCTTTTAGTGTATCCAATTTTGTAAACCTTACCATTTAGTGTATACAAGTGTATCCAACTTGTCACGAAAAGTTGTCCAAAATACATTAAATGGTAAGTTTTACAAACTTGGATACACTAAAAGGCAATTTTGAAAGTTCAGTACATGCAATAAGGGGGCGTTTGATTCATTTCAGGGAATGAGAATGAAAATGAAAATGGAATGCATGAGAATGGAAATAGGAATGAGCATTGCATTGATGTTGTTTGGTTAATCCAATATAATCAATAAAAAATTATTTAATATTAAAAAAATGTGTCTCCAACTTGAAAATACAAAAGATGTTCCATTTAACATCCATAGATAGAACAATGCATGGAAAAAAAATCAAGTAGAAATAAAATTTTCACCCCCCCCACCCAATTTGGTCAGGAATTGAAATTAATGGATCTGCAGGAATGATTCTATTATATAATATCAAACCAAACAGCAGTTCTCATTATCATTCTCATTCTTGAACCCTCAATACCCCCAACCAAACGCCCCCTAACTTCTTATGACAAGTTGGATACATTTCCGTGAACTAAACCCTTTTTTTATTAATATAAATTATGTTATGTTTATATTTGCTAACTATATTAATATAAATTGGGTTTCGGTAAAAAAATACTTATCAATCGTGAATGTACATTAGGATATGATGCATTTCTTTCTAAAGTATAATTAATAAAATGACATGAGATTAAAAGTGATCAACGGTTCAAAACAATCTCTCACGCTTGTCACTTAACTTCAACTTCTCACACGATTTTTCGCCTTTATCATATAACCTAAATCATCTATACTTGGAAAATAGTGTGAACCATGTTAAATATAAACAAAAGTTAATATAACTTATATTGTACGAAAATTTGATGTTTATGAAATAATTTACCATTTATTAGTATGATTAAACATCTAATTCATATTTTTAACATATTTATCGGTTTACTATCAATTAACTTTCAAGATAACATTAAAAAAAATTATACATACACAATAACCCTAAATTTAAAAATAAAACAAAAGTATGCTTCATACTTTCATAGTATACTACAAGTAAAGATTATGGTAGTTCATTTAATAAACAAATATGGGTAAAGTTGAATGTGCAGCTTCTCCAATACAAGAGAGTTTTAGTTCTTTGTGATGACGTTTTCAAAAGATTCCAATCGAATGGAAGTGCAAGCTCCACCTCGGAACACCTTAGCATGGCGGACCTCCACCGTATGACCGCCATCAACCACATTTCCAGCCACAGGTCTGGTACAATACAACACATCACAGAAGAGAGATCTAAAATTTGTATCTGCCAAGAACAAAAACCAAGCAAACCCAGTAAATCTCATATAGAGGTGGGTATCAACAAAAAACGTAAAGAAATAATGCAGGTGGCAGAACTCCGATAACCTGGGTACCTGAAATGTTTTAGGATCATCACTAGGACTCTTGGCCGACTTCACTATCATCGACATCTTCTGGCTTATCGGATGAGTCGGTGTTGGTGTTGTCCGTCTCGGGGAAGAATTCGTCATCAGGGTACAGCTTCTGGAAAAGCTGTCATATGCCAACAAATACCAAACAGAAATCAAGAAACAAATTAGTAAATTACTAGACTACCAATCAGGGAAAATGATATTTATGCCCCACCAAAATAGTAAATAGGTGAAACAAAAATCGAGGAAATGAGACAAAATTGGTAAATACTAAACCACCCATGTCAAATTATATCTTAATTTTCTATTTTTTGAAAATGAAACAATCTTTTTACAGAACATGGTTTGATACCTTTGAAGTTGCACCTAGAAGATCGTTGTAGTTCAGATTTCCATCTGGAGTAGGGGTCGTAACCACATGTCCCATCGAACCCTAAGATCAAAGCACCCGATTTATGGAAAACATCAAAAGATAAAACCAACACAAGTATATGGTTCTAACAACATATCAATTAACTGTATAACATAAAGATGTAAGTGTGGCTCCAAAACGAATACCAAAGCAAATAATATATCAGGGAAAAACTTTAGACGACAAGAGGAAAACAAGGATAAAATATCAACAAGAAACCACACCTCAATCAGATCCTGTATAAACAACGCACTCCAAAGCAATGCGGGTTTCACTTCCGTACTCTCGATTTGATCAGTGGAACTGGCGTCAGTTGTGCCCGAGGAACGTACCGAGAAAAGACGGTCAATTGCCGCATGCAGCAACTTTTTTCCTTCAAGGGCATCATCGCATAGAACTGAAATGTAGAAAACAAACCTGAAGCACAAACGGTCTTCCATCAGTCAATTATAGCAATAACTATCCAATAACATTTACTCCTTTCGTCCACAACGAAAAAGACACTCTTAAAAATACGTAAGTATTACACTTTTTAATTAACTAAAATGACAATTTACCCTTATAAGAGAGGGTAATGAATTCTTCCATCTCATAATTAAGGGTAATATTGGAACGTGCACACTTACTTTTGAATAAACTTAAGGATAAACTAAAATAGAATAATGGACACTTATTTTGCGATAAAGGGACTAAGGGAGTAATAAGAAAATAGAAAGAATTATAGAACTTACATGTCAGGTGGACAAACGGCTAAATTGCTCCCTAGCTGGAGAATCCGGATTGATGTAGCCTGATCAGGGTACAGAGCTAAAGAGAAACCACAGTCAGATACCATCTCTAAATATTTCAACAAGGTAATTAATACAGTTACAGCATCAATCTTACATCTAGGAGGATATATGACCAGACAGTTTGATACGTCCGTCTTTAAAGAGCTTTTTGTGATGCATATTCCACGGGCCAACTTCCCACTGACATCTCGGAGATCAAAGACATTAGAAACATCTTGGAGAGATTCTGAAGAAGAATTAACCAGTGGAGATGTTATGGTAAACGATGGATCCATTACCAGCTGATGGCTGGTTAATTCCTGGCCAGAAACCAATTTCACGCCTCTATAAGTCCCACCATCCTGCAACGAAAAATAATAGATGAGGTATAATATCAATATATATGGCCGTATGATCTCCCGAAAGATAATAAAAATAATAATATTTGAACATACCTTGTTCAGAAGTAAAGATACCACGGGCATTCTCAAAACCTGTAACATATAGGACCTGTTACTAGAAGCAGAAAATCAAAGAGAACAACTCCATCCAGGAATAATTCACAGTATCCATTCGAAAAACTAACATTCCAGAAAGATTGAGAAAGTAGCAAGCCATCAATATAGATTAGGTAAAATCAACTTATCAGCAAAATTTTGATTTTTTAAGTGATGCTTCATCCACCAGCTTCCATGACTATAATAAGTGTCCACAAGTATACTTTCCAATTCTACCCTTAATTATGAGATAGAGAAATTCATTACTCCCTTCTTTTCTATAACCTACCTTAGGTCTTCCTTGTAGAACCATCAAATGAAGTAGCATCTAACCACTCGTCTGCCCTTTACTGTTAAGGGTAAAAGTGTCCTTTAATTAATTAAGAAGTGTAATATTTACAAATGTTTAAAAACTGTATGTTTTTTCCATTATGGACATTTATTTTAGGATGGAAGGAGTAATTGACACCGGTAAGCCAAGGTTAAGCACTTACATAAAGACACCCTTTGACAGCAGCACGGCGGCAAAAGGCTTGCGGCAGTTCTCCTTGGCCATAAATGGGGTAAATCAATGCACCAAGTGCATTAGGAAACCTAAACATCCAGATAGTACAGCATGTGTTCATGGAAACTGGTACACAATCACAATAAGATACGGTTTCTTAATCACTAGATACAATTCTAAGTTAGATGCATTGGATGTTAAAAAAAACTTGTGCTTTGAAATACAGTTTTTCATTCTTTTCAACTCTAATATCTCACGGTCACGGATGTCACCCTTCAATGTCATTGCTAATCAGACAGATCACAAGATCTTTATCCAAGAACGACAAGCATGGCACTAAGGAGGTAACTATATTAGAAATAAACTATAAAACAAACAGAGAAAAAATGGACCTTCCAACTGATGAGTGATAAAGGGCTAAACGATCTATGCCGTCTCTTGTCTTGAGAATATCCTTACAGGATTCTCCACCCTCTTGATCATAATCAACCATGGCGATGGCATAGAGAATGATCCTAGAAAGAAAAAAAGAATGTAATTAATTATAATTTTTTGTACAAACAAATATAAGCATCAAAGACATGTACTATAGAGAATTACGATTTAATCTTAGGAGGCAACTTCATCTTGTCCAAGAACACAACAAACGGACTCTCCAAATCCTCATCTGAAATTATCTTCCCATCATCAACACTAACACCAACAGACTTAACAGCTTCAAGATGCCCCTGTACCAGTTTAAAGAAACTATTTAACTGATTCTTCTCACTGTACTTGAGCGTTTTATCCTTGAAAACAGCGCTCTTCGAATCTGGCACGTTCATTAAGTTACCATTTTCATCGCCTACATAGCTTGCATCAATATTCTTAAACTCAACATACTGATTGGCAGTTGATTTGAGCAATAAGTTCACAGCAAGGTCAGCGCAGAACAAAACCCTAGGCCCTGCCAAGTCCAAATTCAACTTTCTAGAATGTTCCTCGATGGAGTCATCGTAACAAGAGATCTCGACATCGGAGTAGAGAGGGCGGGTGATGACATCAAGGGTGGTGGTGTGATCCGAGGTGTCAGATTGGTGAGGATTGGTTTTAGGGTTTTCGCAGTGGGAGTGGAGGAAGGAAGTGAGGTCTTGGAGTGTGAGGGAAGAGTAGTGGGAGCCATAGAAGGGATTAGGATCGAGGTGGAGGACAGTTTTACCGGCTGTGGAGGCTGCTGCTGCAATGATAGATTCCGGCAAGCCAGTGCCAACAACGATGAGGTCAAAGTTGGTTGGGTCTATAGGGGGGTAGGATTCCGTCTCCGCCATTAACAATTGTTCCCACCTCCCTGTTGCTTCTCCGTCACCTCCTCCCTGCAGCTTCCCTGTGGCCTCCTGTTACCTGTAATTGTAAGTCTCAGTAATTTAACCTTTGATTTGTGAGACAAAAGTTACGTAACAAAGTTCTTAGAGAAGATATTTGACTCCATGTAACTAGCAAAGCTTCAGTATTAACCAGTAATCCAACGGTTTCCGAATTTAGCTATTTTTGTTTGGGTGTTCATGGTCGGGTCTAGGTGGTGTATCCCCATTTAACAAACCAAACCGCAAGTGGCAGTTTAAGAATTTTCAAGCGTTGCAGTTTGGCATGAAGTGATCAAATTGGACCACAAAAATGTGGTCTGCTCAGATGGTTTACATGCTTTGGCTTATTATGGGCTTTGTTATGGGATTTGATAACAGTGAGATCCTACGATGCCTGCAAAAATGCACCATGTTTTATTCAGTGGTGTCATACTCTGTTCCATCCTTCATACATCAAGATCATATCCAGTGCATTTCCCGATGTAAACAAACATTTGTATGCAGCATGCAGGTTTAGGAACAACCAACAGAAGCTTTAGTGAATTGATGCAAATCAACATGAACTGATGCAAAGTGCAGTTAATCTTTACGTAAAAGGCACCACAAACTGTATAATAAGCATTGAAGTTTCCATTTGGCATTGATTTTCAAATCGATTTCCATCCTACAAATAAGCATCAAGGGTGGAACAACATGTACCCGGATCACAATTATGTGTCCGTTCACCTCATGATTGAAAATGGTCAAGATGCATATATAGTTAAAGTAGGTGTTGGCATGTTTCTACAGCCTCGGCCTGTTATCTCTTAAGACAAAATTTTCGAATTCAGGATGTTGTTTTATTCCCTAAAACCCAAGTGACAACACTAAAACTTCCTGTTTGCAACATACATGAGACAACAATAATACAGACCTCGCTACATACGAAATATGAATGAGAATCATTGACTTTGCTGTTATTGGTGTCACTGAGGCATTTCATCAAACACCTTGTTAGGAAGCACAAAAGATAAAGAAATTGACGCGTTAGAAAACATTGCAACTTCAATCCAAGTAATGGCAGAGATCAGCAAAGAAATTTAGTTAAATAAATAAACTTAGGTCACCCAAAGGAAAAGGGAATGCAAAACAAAGTGAATTGAGTGACCACAGATCAAGACCAAGGGGAATACAAAAGAAAGTGATCGAGATACCAGAGCCGAGAAGATGATGACCAGCAACCTAGATTAAAACCTAAATCGATAAGCAGAGGAGGACCATTTACAAGCAGATGTGACCAGCAACGACAAGCAGCAAAATTTGACGATGAGGGTGCACAGATTTCACGAGAAGAACGAAAAGGGCAATAGTGAAATGTGGAGGTCGCTGAATGATATGGGGAACTTCTCTAAGCTGTTTGGCAAATACTGAATGATTTAGTGTAGCATGATTAAGTGGTCAGAATTGCTAAAGGACTTTGTATGATTTAGTGTCAGATAAAAAAATGATTATTTGCAAACTGTTCTGAATCAACAGTCTGAATGGCATAAAATTACCATTTTACCTCCAATTTTATGCTAAATGAAAACTAACATTTGACAAAAGTTTTGATTGAAATTTCTAAATGAAAAATAGAAAATAATTAATTGTCCAAGCCAATACGTGATATCATATCAATCAAAACAAACATAACATAACAAATGTATGTTCAAGTTTTGGCGTAACAAAAAATCACATAAAATACAAGTTCATCCAAGATAGCTTTTTGACACAACATTTAGCTAGAAATAGAATACTTAACATTTACAATAAAACTTCATCCACATTTAATTACCAAATTGCCAAGGATGTAATTCAGGCGAAGCCTAGATGAACCTTTACCATCAAGATGACAAATCCCAATTGCAAATTCTAAAAGATCACATATAAATAATGAAAACAAGAGTCTTTTTTTTCTTTTCTATTCATCGAAATCACTACATAAAACCCCAATAAGAACTCAAAACAACAAAATCAGCTTCCCATAGTTTTTCAGAGTCCAGTTTCATAAGAGAAAAGGCAGGGATAATTTTCCCAACACAGGTGATGCAAAAGGGAAGTTGTGTTTAATAACCCTAAGCTCATCTTTTCAACCTCTTCTTAGTGTGCATTATAGGGTCTAATACCAATTGGTTTGATCAGATTAGCATCAAGGGAACAGTGTGATCCAAAAGTAAAGTGCAAGTGCATAAGACCCTGTGTGGGAGTCCTGATGTTGAGAAGTTAAAATCAGGAACTAATTTGATTCAATAGATTAGCTGAAGGCATTAATCCTAGGGTCAAATTATGTTGATCTGGTTCACCAGGTTATGTATTGTTCAAGGCATGAAATCCACTTCATAAAATCACTTATCATCAATAGGATCATGAAATTATAACATCATTCAACAGCAAATGGTAAGATCACAGTGGTACTCTTGTATAGCAAACAAATTTAGACAAGAAAAGTAAAATCGCAGGTAGGGAGGAGAAATTGATGCTTACCTCTTTCAATCGGCAAAAGGCAGGAGTAGAAATCGATGGTGGCCGTCCCGGTCGGGTGCGAAATCAAATGGAGGGTTTTGAGGAGGTTTTGATGAGAGAATGGAGGGTTTTGAGGAGGTTTTTGTGGCTTTCCAACAGTGGATGGAGGAGGGAGATGAAAGAATAGAAAGACGAATGGAATGGAGGTCGAGAGAAAGGGGAGAAGAACAAGTACAGGAACGATTGGGGAAGAAGGCAACGGCAAAAGTGTGGGAATTTTGCATATCTGAATCGTATAAGAGCCATTCAGATTTAATTGGACCATTCAGACCTGTTTTAAAATCCATCCAGACAGCATGATGTCTGATCGAACTAGACCTTTACCTCTCATGCTATCAGTATCCAAACCCTCCCGTCATCTGAGCCCCACTGTTACATCTGTACCACATCAGTTTTCCTATAAACCCACGATACGCCCTCTGGAGCCCTCTCTATTTGTACCCGAATCATCCCAAATCAAATACCCAATACAATAAAAAAAAAAGTGTAAGAGAGGAGATAACGGTTGGATCGGTGTGGTGAACTCGCCCTAGCCGCAGCGGTGTGGTGAACTCGCCCTAGCCGCAGCCTGTCCAACCCGATGAGTACCAATTGCCCGCCATCCCGCTAAAGCCGCTCAGCCCCAATCATTGCTACGCATAGCCTTAATAGTATTATTAAGAGGTAAGCAAACCACCACCACTGTTTATGCTAAAACGCAACATCTCAATGATTAGATTAGCACCTTAATTTTACTCTAAACAATCCTATTTTATTTTATATTATTTATGGCTATATTTGATAAAAATAAGCTAGATTATTTTTAAGGTATATATTTAAATGGACATAAACTAATTATAGCTATTATTAATATTAACTATTATTAATTAAAAATAAATATTAAGTATTTATTATTAGTAACTATTAGTTTATAGTAATTAAAATCAATTATAATTGATTAATTAATTAAATTATAAATTATATATTAATTGTAATTATTAATTATTTTCAAATGTTATTAGTTATATCAATTATTATTTAATATGTTTCGTTATCAAAAATCAAATATAATAATGTTATTAATTATATTCTTTTAAATTACTAGTTACTTGAAATATGTGAAACTAATCAATTTTATTTTTATTTTTATTATATGTAAAAGTAATTTAAATTATAATTTAATGCAGATTTTTTCTAAACTTTGTTTTAACAATTTCTAAATTTATATAATATATATATATATATAATACTCAATTTTATATTCTTTCAACATATTATAATATTTAATTTTTATAGTGTCTTGTTTGTATTAATTAAAATATTATATTATTAGATATTTATTTAATTAACATCAGTAGAGATCTTTTAATTATACTATAAAATATTTATAATTGATTATTTACTCAAGATGTTCTTTTTATCATTTTACATATTCATAAGTTTTTTACCGGGTAAAAGTCATCATCCACACTTACCGGGTAAGAATCAATCACACTCTTCCCGCTAACTGAGTAAAATTTTGCTTCTTTCTATGTTCAACCGATAAGGTGTTCGAAATGGTAAACACTTACCAAGGTAAGTGTTTAGTAGATGGTCCCTTAATCTCAGGGAAGGTGAAATCTGGAAAGGGACGTCAGAGGAAACAGGGAAAAGAGACCGATTATGCTCGTGTTGTAAGAAATAATAAAAAGACAAAAGTACCTTTTATTTAATAGATAGAAATTAACATATGTGGGATGAGAACAAGACCAAGCAAAATCAATAATTGCGATTAGGGGTGTTCATCGAGTCGAATTTTGGGTTTTTCGAATTCTTCGAATCGGGTTGTTCGAGTTTGAAAGTTTTTTAGGTAAATTCGAAACTCGATTCGAATTCGAAATGAAACATGTAAAACCGACTCGAATTCGCATTGTCGAATTCGAATCGAATTCGAGTCGAATTCGAGTTTATCCAAATTCAGTTGAAAAAATATTTTACTACAAAATAAAGGGATAGAAACTAATTATCTGGTATAAAAAAGAGATAAACNTTCAAATATCCATATTACAAAATATCAAGTAACAATTAACAATGACAAGCATCCAAAATTCTATATAACAACAACAAGATATCAGATAACAAACTCCAGATAACCCAAAGAATCCTCATGCAATGTAGATAACCAACAAAACCGAAAGAAAACTTCCCGCAATGTGGATAACTAGA
>LUCG01024810.1:0-11812 GCA_001633085.1 Carthamus tinctorius | reverse complement strand
TTTGGGTATAAGAAAGATGGACCAAGGTGGTTTGAAGAACAACCCAATGTTCATATTTATACCCCATGCATTTAAGGCATGACAGACCCAACTTTACACGTGGCATGCAAAGATTGGATCTATCGTACCATTGTACTATAAAGCAATGTCCCANTAGGTCATGGCCTATAGACAACAGTTGCCTTATAGGTGATAAGTACGGAGGGAACAATAAAGAGATATCACTTTTGTACTATNAAACAAGTCACTGATCAGCGAACTGAGAGTCGCTGATCCTTGGGAAGGATCAGGGAGTCGCTGTGACTGGTTATCATTAGAACGTCATGCGGGTTAGCCAGCTCGCTGTCACTGATATCAACTTCAGATCATGAGCATCACTGAATCTATCATCAGGCTTGCATCAATAAATGGTGCTGATGGTTCTTTGTGACATGACTATTTCTCTTCAGAGATTACTTAGCCTTTATCGGCTCTCGCTGTCGCTGAGCAGGGTTAGTGAGACAAGCTGTCGCTGATGCTTTATATGAGTGGATGTTTTGAAGAGTGAAACTGTCAGCGATTAGACTCGCTGTAGTTTCTAAAACATCTAAAGTATTGCTAAGTATTAAAGTTACCAAAGATAGGATCATTGGTATTTCATCAGGTCATAGAGGAGCTGGATCAACAGGACTTTTCATTAAAAAGGTATTATTTGATAAGCGCTCTTTAATCAAAGACCAAATCATTTGCCAAAATTAAATGTTTATTCTTTTTAACATAAGACAAACGGCTTCATTTCAAAATGATGTTCTTTTCATTAAATAGTCGTCTGACACCGACTGCAACAGTTACTATTCACCACCATGTTTGATGGAAATATGCGTGTGGGTGCGACTGGTAGTACTATTATCATCATCACAATTGAACGTATGTGCCAACTCACACCACCTCTTCGAATTCATTTTCTCTCTCTTCTCTACGGCACTATATATTCATCACTCATCTTCTTTCACACTCTTTATGCTCTCATTGCATTCAAAAGCTAAGAACTCTCTAGGCAAATACAGTCTCCCGCATTCATATCTCCTAAAGAAAGCTTTGAAGATCTTCATATCTTCAACAATCTGGTAAGAACAAATCATACAAAATATTCTTAATCTGGGTTTGATTCATGCTCTAAAACAAACCCATATCACATACTACTCTTCTAAAAACCATGAAACCACTTCATTTGGTTTCATCTTTCTTAAACCCTAACTAGGTTTTTCTCAAAAACTTCAAGAATAATATTCCTAATATGCTAGATTTATTGTTCAAGAAAATGTATTGATATTTTCTCATCATACATTTTCTTCTTTTCAAAAACCCTAAACTGATTTCTTCATCATTTAAGGTTTTCTAATCCACTCTTAGTAAAAAGATAACACCACTTTTGGATTTCTTTCATATCCAAAAGTGAAGGTTTAAAACATTATTAGGACTCTGATTATCATCCTATATTGTTACACACTATCTTATTTGCAGAAATGGCATCTTCATCATCACCTATCAGTCTGAACTTCATCATCGAGAAAGAATTAGTCGCGTGGAAGCCAAACAACTTCCTTCCACTATTCAACCTCAAGGTTGACCACGAAGTTGCTTACGGAGGAGCACGCAACTTTTTGCGTGCTGAAACCTGCTTCAACTGTACTCTCACTGAATGTACCTCCAGTGAAGGAACTCTTCTACACCCTATAGGCCACTACCAATATCGTATATGAGAAGATGAACTCAGGGAGACAATTTGAGTACGTTCATGGATTTATTCCATCTCCTGAGAATCCTAAGGTACTCACGGCTTTCTCCTTCAACCTATCAGACTTCAGTACCGTCCTGAAGTTCCCTGGTATCCCCACTGGCACCACCTCCTACGATCCACTACCAACCAATGATATTCTGATCGATTTCCTTGATGAGATGAAATATCAATGGAAGAAGAATGACCAGGGAGTCGACATCAAGAGCCTGGGCGAAGTCCTTCGAAACCGCATGTCGCTGGAGATGAACTACATATTCGCCCGCATCATTCAAGGGCTCTCCGGAAAGGTGGGAACGCACGATCAGGATCAACTTCATCCGTGCAGATATTCTATTCCGTGATCAAGAACAGGAAGATAGATTATGCCAAAATAATCTATGAGGACCTTCTGAGCAAGCTTAGGATAAAGACCAGATCAGTCAGATCCTCTAAATCCAAAATCAGAGAGGAAGGGGTCCTCTATCCCCGCTTCCTATCAGCTATTTTGGAGCAATCCCTGGGAATGAAGTACCCCGCTGGTGACCTCAGGTACTCATCCATCAGGGAATCTATTTTGGCTGCACGTAAGTTTGAAGGGGCTCCTTCACTCCACGATGTCCTTGTCCAATCCCTGCAAGTCACTATGAATATAAACTCAGGTATGGTTTCTAACCTAAACTCATCCAAACCTCCTTCTTCTATTTTAACGGCTACGTCAGTGACTAACCCCTCACTGACTTCCCCAGCTGTTCCTCCCTCTCCAACGCACAAGCAGCCACCATCTACTGCTACTCCCACTTTAGAGGTACATGTCATACCTCTAAACCACTTTCTCAAAAATCTTCTAAATACTATTTAACTCTCCCTTCTACCTCTTCAGATTCTAAAGTTGATTCAACAAAAGAACCTGAGGATGCTTCTCTCAAGCACTCAGAGAAATCGAAGATCAATCCCTCTGATGCTCTTCAAGCCTCAGGTGATACTACTACCTTCTCCTTCAGGGATCCTAATGAGTTTACTTTCACTCACTTAGTTCCTCGTAGTACAGGTTCTTTACAGGCGGTTGTCTCACCCAATGTTGAGTGGACACTAAGAAGAAGGCCCTGGCCACCATCCAGGCTCGAGTTGCTACAGCCAACAAGGCTAAACATGAAGCTGCTTTGCAACAACAGCAACTCCTCGACGTTGCTAACAAGGAGATAGCCCTAGCAGCCAAGGCGCTGGCGGAAAAAGATGCTGCCCTTCAAGCCGCTGCAAAGGCTAAGGCTGAAAAGGAGCAAGCACTGAAGGCTTTGGCAGATCTTCAAGCCAAGACTCAACAAACTGAAGAACAGCGAAGATCACCCGCTGAGAGCTCACATGGCTCAGGGTTTCTAATACAACTCCCTGGCCTTGATAGGCTCTCCTCTCAGCTCGAGGATTATTCATCCAAAATCCTTCAAAGGATTGCGGATTCATCAACCACCACCTTCAACGCCGTCTCCGCCGCTCTTGCCTCATCTCAGGCAACGGTGGACCTTACCCCGATCATGGAGGACGTTCGTTCCCTGATCGCGACTCAAAACAACAAGATAGATGATCTCAAAGCCACCGTTGCCTCCCAGGCCTCGACAATCGAGACTCTCACTAGGGAGGTACGCAACTTAAGGTCTCAGGCCCCTGCTCCTTGCTTCAATCAAGCGGACAGGGACCTTATGACGACTCAAGGCAAGACCTTGACCAACCTCTCCTCCTCCATTGAAGGCCTGACTGGACTGCTAAGCCAGTTCTTATCAACCCCTGTTGAGCTTAGCTCGTCACCAGCTTAGGGGGAGAGAGTCCCAACTGGCGCCGAGCAACCTGATCCCTCCTGTCCCTCTCACTTCCAATATGACAATGTCATGGAGGAAGAAGTAGAAAACGACGAGGAAGATAATCAGGAAGAAAAAGACAACACTGGCGCTTGCCATGGTGTTGATTGGGGGCATCATCCAAGAACTGATGACGATGAAGATCCCCTAAGGATGATCAAGACCTCATCAAAGGCCTCTCCCTTAGTTCAAGTAATAGCTGAGGGTGCCTTAACTGAGGGGGAGCAAGAACAACCTGCTCAAGGAGGTCAACCTTCTCACCAACAAGAGCAGGTAGTAAACCTATCCTCAGGTACTCCTTCTCCTACCAAATCCCCTATCGTACCTTCTTCTCCTACCCTATATAATAAACTACCCATTTTCGTTTTTTTACCCAAAAACCAAACCTCCAAACCTAATGAAGCCTCTTCTTCAAAACACAAGGAAACCCCCACCATTGATCTATCGTCTTCTGATGATAGGTCTTTCTCTGACCCCATCCCTGATTCTGAACCATTCTCCCAACCTAAAGTTAACCTCACCTCAATAACTGAAATCCTCACAAATTCTTTAAAGGATCAACTTAATGAACCAACTGCCTCATCCTCACCTAAAACCAACACAATCCCCTCACCTAGTAACCAATTGACGCAAGATATTCCAAACCCTACTCCCTTCAGAACCTATGAACCTAACGTCATGTCTGGTACTATGGGACCTAATATTGTAGATCTATTTTCGAGAAGCAGATCAGCCCACACAAGGGAATTGGCAAAACACCTTGTCATAGATGCCCAACCCATATCCATCATACCCCCTCAAAACTTACCATTTGAAACTCCTCAACCTGAACAACAACCTCAACCTGAATCACAACCTCAACCTCAACCTAAACCAAGAAGAACCATTCTTCCCCCTCTCACCATCAGGGAAAGACCTTCTACCCCTGAACCAATAAGAACCACCTCTTCAGCCCCCTCCAGCCCAAAGCCAAAAAATAAAGGGAAGGCCCTGATGCCTAAGTATAACTTTAATGATGATACTCAAACCATACAAGGATGGCATAGGGTGGTATATCATCTTAGAGCAGAGCAAAAATTCCTCTTCATACCTCCAGCTCTAGAGAGATATCTTACGTAATCACTGATGATGACATGTTAGAGAGTGAGCAGGCTGAAAGGGAGCTGAGAAGAAAAAGGGATGCGAAAAATAAAGAATTTAGAAAAACATACGCCTTGCTCCTCAGCAAATCAACCACTCCACTGCTTGACCAAAAAAGGGCCATGGACGAAATAAATTGGTGCATATTCAAGCAAGGATTCAGAAAATATGAAGAGAAGATCATCAAGGCCACCATCACTGGTCAGCATGGAACGAAGAAATTGCCTCCTATGGCTTTCTTACATGCTACCAGAATTGGGGGACTCAAGACGGATCATACAAATACAAACCTTGAATCCCTTGGCTATCAGGAGTGGCTGGAAATCAAGTGGGCCATTAAGAAGTTCAAGGCCTCTACCAACATGACCCTGATTGAGTCAGCGCTTCAAGCTCTTTTTGACAAAATGAANCAATCCCTGAAGTTGAATGTGGTCCACCTATCAGAAATGAAACAGGTGTGTCCTTCTCAGCCACGGTGGTGCTATTTGACAGGTTTCGAGTTGACCTTACTTGTCTTCATGTATCTTTCCCTGAGCCAATGCCAAAAGAACCGGGGACGATCATTTTGGAACCAGTGAGTGGAGTCTACTTCTATGACCAAGAAGGCAACATTTTGTTTCAGCGATCCTCCGAGTTCCAAAAGGCACCTTTTCAGCATCTTGAAAACTTTCTCTATCACAACTCTTACAAATCTGATCAAGTACTTGTAGAATTGTTTGGAAAGATGATCTCTAGAGAACTAGAAGATAGACATGAATTTGTACCTCAAGACTAGTTATCATTCTTTCAGCACTTATCTCATATCTTATAATTTTTCATTCCCTGATGTAATCCCTTGAATTCATTGTTAATGAAAATTATTACAAGTGTCTGTACTTTACTCCATCATGGTACTGAAAAGATCCCTAAAAATAGTAATTGGGACACATACCTTTATGAGTTCCTTTTCCATTCTGTTTACTTAACTTAGAATTTTTTCTTAGTATATACTTAGGCAATTTCTCTATTGTCTATGTCATCATCATTTAGGGGGAGATTACTGATCCAAGCTCTCATAGGACTGGTGAAATAATGATGACCCTAATCCTACTTAGTGTAGATACTTTATTCATACTCAAGCTTGAGGAATTATCACTAAGATTATTGTCTCTGATTATTCTATTATCAAGTAAACTATTGTAATAGTTAGTATTCATATCAGATGACTCACTGAGTCTGTTCAGCGACTCTAATGTAGAATATATATGACAATGAAGTATCGATCCCCAAGACAAAGAAGTCAAGCTACAACGAATCATCAGCGATGTCGAAGTAGTAGTTGATGATAGAGTCATGGTCGCTCGTGATCTGAAGACGGATTTCACTAATAGCTACCTGACCACAACATGCTAACACTCAACAGGGACTTTGCCTCAGTGACTCTCTGATGCCTCTAAAGACCAACGACTCTGTGCCACTGATCAGAGGTGTATACCTGATGAAGATCATTTGTCTTATCATCTTTAATGCACATAGAGGTTTAGCATGCTTTTTCTGACATAGTACAAAACGGACATTCTATAACCTGTTCCCTCCGTACTTATCAGCCCATAAAGCAACTGTTTGTTTTTTACCCACTATAGCAAATAGTACACTTGGTCCACTAGATACACAAAACATGTAAAAGTGACCATACCATGCATTTAATGCATGTAGTATAAATATAGATGAAAGGGTTGTTCTTCAAACACACCCATGATCTCTATCTTGCTGAAACCTCTCATCTTATTTCTTTCTATCTTTCTCACTAGTGCATTAGTGAAAGCTTAGTGCTGAACTTAAGATTGTTTAGGTTAGGATCTTTCGTTTTCTATTTTCGCAACAATCTTGTAAGTTCAGTTTATTAATAAACAAAGAATTTAATCTTGTGTCAAATTTAAAGTAAACCTTTCAAATGAGAAGTGCTAAAAAATGAGAAATAGAGAAGTGATCTCCACCACTCATCCGGTCAATAAAGGCGGCTTTGACCGGTTACGGTGGACGCGATCACGAAGGATTGACGCGATTCATGGAGGGTGGAGAAGATTAAAGGAGGGGGACCCGATCAAAGCCGTCTTTATTGACCGGATGAATGGTGGAGTTCACTTCTCCACTTCTCACTTTTTTAGCACTTCTCATTTGAACCTAATACTATATATATATATATGTACATATATGCGTGTGTGTATGTCAATGGTTATTTAAAATAAATAAAAAGATTTAATAAATAGAAAATATTAATTTTAAGAGATTTTAACCTAAAGTTTTGGAAAATAAATATAATGTACTTATCAATAGTTTAATGAAATTATTTGATTATTTTTTTGATTAAAGTTATAATAATTTATAATTAACCAATAAAACAAAATGTGTTTATAAAATAAATAAATAAATAAAAATGTAAATTATGTAATCTGAGAATAAAAAATATAAATAATGGTGTACTATAGAAACCAAATATGTAATTTAATCAAACATTTTTTTCATTAGTTAACCACTTATTATTAACAAAGTTGGATGGATGAATGAAAATGGAATGAAAATAAAAGTTACAGAGATGAAAAAAGCATTTCTTTTAAAGTTCAGGATTAAAAAGTATTATAAATATGAAACTACAGGGACTAAAATCAAACTTTAATTTCATATTTTATTGTAAAAAAAGTTTTCCTGGTAAATGTAGGGTTTGATAATAGTTGAAATATGTAATTTAAATGAGTCTGTCTTATGTAAGAAAATGTCAACTTTATTGGCTTTTTCCATTTATTTGTTTGTATTGAATGAACCACATGGAACCCAATCTTAGGATCCACATATGGGTAGGCATTTTAGAACTGACTTAGCATTCTGAGAGAATTGATCTTTTAGATGAGAATATAGCTGGAGTACGATTGAAGGTAATGTTGTATCCCGCCACATTGTGCGGGTAAATTACCAGTGTTTTAAAGTAAAAAATTAGATTTGACAACTTTGATCTCAAACGCTTATCCAATAAATGTTTATTAATAAGATTTAACACACTCGTTACGTGTAATAACCAGGACTTAGGAAATTCTATTGTTTTATATCTGGTTTGTGAAACGTGAAGACTTGGAGGGTTAGAAGTGTTAGCCTTGTAAGTTGTTTTGGGCTTGAGTATTTATGAATTTGAATTAATGACCTAGGCCCATATCCCATCATATATAAGGTTTATTGCTAACCTAATATTTTCCATTTAGGGTAACTTTTGCATTAGTCTATGTGCGTTTTTGAGAGAAATAACAGCAGCCCCGTCGTCATCCTTCAACACCCTCTTCATAGCCCTATCAAGGTAAAATTTCGGATTTTTCCTATTCTATTGTTGATAGGATTGATTATAACTTATTAAGGATATTAGCATTTGAATTTTGGGGGGATTTAGACTGGTTTTGGGTGAATTCTGGGTCTCAGTTCGATCTCCTCGAACTTACCAGACTTTCCCGAATTGGGGTATCAGTTGTCCGAGTCGGCCTTCGGACAAAAGTCCGAATCGGCCTTTGCGCCATTGTCCGAATCGGACAATTTGTTTCCCGAATCGGCCTTTGCTGATAACCCAANTAGCCGAATCGGCTTTTGTCCATTAAGTTTCCCTAATCGGCTTTTAGTATTTCCAAAATCCAATTCGGCCTTTGGGCCATTCGGCTTTTGGTCTATCGGCCTTTGGCCAATTTGTTCTCCTATTCGGCTTTTGCCAGTCTCCCAAATTGGACTTTCGGCCTATCGGCCTTTGGCCTACCAGATTCGGCCTTTTGACTTTTCCAATTCGGCCTTTGTTATCCGAATCGGCCTAAGGGCTAGTTGTCCGAATCGGCTATATCTGATTTCCCATATCGGCCTTTGGCCTTAAATCCTGTATCGGCGTTTGGCCACCTTTGGTCAGTTTCGGGTAATTTCAAGCCTAGGGCTAGTTTCCTGAAGGAATCCGGTAGTGAATTATTTATAGAAAGGAAAAAAATTTCGAGGGGCGCTGGCCCTCGACCCCGCATGGGAGTTCCCTAACCGAATTTTCATCAAAGTGATTTATAAACTAATACTGAAAATGTTTTTGTTTTAAACCCTGCTTAGAAAATGTTTGAACTACGTATATATCTATAAGCATGCTTATATTAACTGTTGTCGTGTGAGTGAGTTGCATTATGGACCAGTTGCACCAAGGGACGGTACATCCCTTTCGGAATGTGGTGCGTGGAACGATTATGTTTCGTCCCCTCTTAAAAGGGCATCGACATGGGGGCCTGCCACGTTATTGATTACTGAGATCCAGGGGATCCAATGTTACGGGGTGATGGGCTACTTGGTCCACAATGCACCACTGTTGCGTTACTATGATTTTGGGCCAGCGGGCCTTAATTGTTTATAAATTTGTTTTTACATGAGGGAATTCACTAGACCCCAAGGTCTAACCCTCGTTTTCAAAATCTTAAACGTTTTCAGGGAATGACAGGACTGTCAGAGGCAAGGAAAAGGGTGAGCGGCTAGCGTAGTCTAGAGTAGTCACCTTCGGACTCTTTGTTTAGCTTAGTACAAATTTTATCTCAGATGTGGAGGGATGTTCCACTGGCGTATCACTGAAATTCTGTCTTCTATTGGGTATACTAAACTTCTAATGCTAGTAGTTAAGTTTTTGTTTAAATTCCATTGCATAGATCACTGGTTTCATTTTATTATTACTATGTAGGGTTTGGGTTGTTACAATTTGGTATCAGAGCCATAGTTTAAGTGTATTAGGTGACTGGACGGGCCTAGTCTTAAACTTTAGGGTAGGGACACAGCTGAGATATAGGATGACCATAAGTTTTGCCTAGGATTGAGTCGTCAGGTAAAGGAGTACGCAGACTAGCATGTGTTATGAATACGTGATTACGCCTGGCCAGTGTAGTTACGAATTCATTTATACATGTGAACACTCGTATTGCCCAGGTACCCAGTTTTGTTAGGATGATCTAAGTCTGTTGTCTTTTTCGGCATTTATGGCTGGACAAAGTTTACGGAGCAGAGTGATACCTGAGGCTGACAGGGAGCCAGAGATGCAGCCTGTGCGACAACAATCAACCGCGGCAACGAGGGGAAGGACTGGAGGTCGAGGCCGTGGTCGGGGTAGGGGAAGAAACAGTAGAGCTGCTACAGAGGTTAATGTTGGAGCCCAGAAGCGTGCTAGAGTAACCCGCAGGCTACGTAGTGAGGATATACCTGCCAACCCTGAGCCCTCTCAGGAGGAGAGCTCGGCTAGCCAAAGCGAGGCCTTTGTTACTCGGGAAGCGTTTCAAGTAGAGATGGGAAAGATATAGGATGCCCTGCAAACTTTGCTGAATCAGCAGGAGAGGTCGAGATCTGCTGGTGATAAGGAAGATTCTGGGATGACGAGTCCGCCAGTGACTGTGTTAGGCGGTCAGTCGCAGCTGATGCTGACTGTGGTTGTACCTCCACCCAACCCGACTCATGGGTGTAAATACAAGGTGTTTGCCGCTTGCAAGCCCCCTACTTTCAAGGGCGAGCGTGATCCTGTGGTTGCCGTTAGATGGATCGAGGAGATGGAGATGGTGTTTGAGACATGTGGATACGCTGAGGGAGACAAGGTGGTATACACCCGGTCTATGCTGAAGGCCGACGCCTTGCACTGGTGGAACATGGAGACAGGGGGAAAGGGAGTTGAGGCTGTCAGAACCATGACTTGGGAAGGGTTTGTGGCAAAGTTCAAGTCATAATTCTGTCCCCTGGCTGCTACAAAGAAGATGGAAGAAGAGTTCCTTCAGCTGGAGCAGGGAAACCAGACCGTGCAGAAGTATACAACCAGGTTCATCGAGATGGCCAGATTTGCCAAGATTTATGTGCCAACAGAAGTGCGAAAAGTGGAAAGATATGTGTGGGGATTGCGGGGAAATATCCGTGAGTTTGTGATGGGGAAAGACCCGATGACCTTTTAAGCGGCCATCGACGCGGCTGAGATGATCGAGCGCGAGAAAAATCGCCAGATGTCGGAAGGATCAGGGGAGAAGAGGAAATGGGAAGGACCGCTCAGTGATCTGAGAAGAGGAAGGGCTCCGAGATTCGAGCATCGTGGGGGTCAGAGTTTGGTAGCTAAACCGTGCGGAAAATGCCACCGTGTTCACCGTGGGAATTGTCAGACGGGTCCGATGACGTGTTTTCGGTGTGGACAGCCGGGGCACATGTCAAGGGATTGCCCGAGAAAGAGATCATGTTTCCAGTGCGGTTTGCCGGATCACATCCGGCCAGATTGCCCTCAGTTGAAGAGAGGTGGGGCACCCATTGTTACGGGACGGGCGAGGGAAGGGAAGGATGAGCGAAATACAGAGCGGATCCGGGCTAAGGGAAGGGCTTTCCAGATGACCATCGAGGATGCAGAGAACGCGCCCGACGTGGTGACAGGTACCTTTGTGATTAACTCTATGCGTGCCAAAGTACTTTTTGACACGGGGGCCGACTACTCACATGCCACCCCCGAGCTTATTAAACTGTTATGCGTAAGACTTATACCTGTGAGCCATCCTTTTGAAGTAGACACTGCAAATAGAGGGCGAGTATTAGTTAGTGAAGTAGCAAGGGGCTGTACGATAGATCTAGATGGGAGTCTTTTATCCTTGACACTACATCCAATGCCTATGGAGGGCCTTGATGTGGTTCTAGGAATGGATTGGTTGGCTAGAAACGGAGCCAAGATAGATTGTGAGAAGAAGTTGGTTCATATCCGGCTTCCGGACGGACGGACGACAGTAATCTATGGTGAGAAGCGCGATAGGAGGAGTAGTTTGATTTCGGTTATTAAGGCTAATCGGTGCATTAGGAAAGGGTGTCTGTGGTACATGGCGTATGTATTAGACTCAGGAAGAAAGAAGTTGGGGGTGAGCGGAGTTGAGGTAGTGTGTGATTACCCCGAGGTGTTTCCAGAGGATTTGGGCACCTTGCCACCGGATCGAGAGGTCGAGTTCCGGATTGATTTAGTGTCGGGAGTGTGACAACCGACCATTTCCGGCCCTCAGGTTAGCAACTCTTAAAGCACTCATGTAGCTTA
>LUCG01024756.1:0-14828 GCA_001633085.1 Carthamus tinctorius | reverse complement strand
CTACCAACATTCTTGGAGATTGATGCTTACCTCAGATAATGTTGATGATGGTGAAAAGCAGATACGATTAGCTCACACACAGTTACACCTCAGATTATACCCAAAAATGGTAAAACCCTACTCATTANATTCAAAACCTCTAACAATCTAGGTACATTTAACCTATAATTAACCCCACCATTCGACTAAATTTCGGGTCATTACATGAAGCTTAATCTAGTGAATCTAAAGATTCACAAGGTGGATATGAAGATTCATAAGGTGAATATGAATATTCATCAGTGAATCTGAAGATTCATAAGATGAATGTGAACCATTTTTTTACCGAATCATGACGATCATGTCTTTTTCAGATCAAAGGCTTACGGTCCTCAAGTTTTCACCATTTTCTTGGTCCTCTCTAGATGCTACCTCTCTCTCGCTATATATATATATATAGTATTAGGTTCAAATGGGAAGCATTAATAAAACTATGAAGTAGAGAAGCAATCACAGCCCTCGATTTATTTGATCAATGGTTATGAATTGATGGTTGCACCAGATTATTGTGGAGTATGGTAAGGGGCGTGGAATAACGGAAGTGTAGTTTAGTAATTATTCCAATTAAATGGAAATAAGGTTCAAAGAAATCATTACTTTTGTCAGAAAGAAAAACCTTTCAATTATCTTCTTTCTTCAACAACAATCTTCATCGTCATCTTATTTGATTCCATATATTCAACAATAATCTTCATCATCTTCTTCTTCGATTACATATCTTCAACAATAATCTTCATCATCTTTTTCTTCTATTCCATATCTTCAACAACGATTTTATTATTTACCAAAAATGTCTAAAACTGTTGACTATTTTAAGAATCAACATAACGATACTTCAAGCAATGAAGAAATGCACGAAAAACATATAAACGAAGAAGAAACATTTCAAATAAGGCATGGAAAAAGTACTTATATTGAATATAGTTCAAATAAAGCATGAATTTGTGGTTTCATATTTGATTCATTGATGAAAATTCATGTTATTGGGGTTTCTCTGTAAAATAAACAAATTTGATAATTTTTAGTTTATTGATATATGAATCTTTGGCTTCATATGTGATTCCTTGATCGATATTCATATTATTAGGGTTTCTTCGTAAATGAACATGAGTAATAAGTTTTGATGATTCATATATGAATCTTTGGCTTCCTAGAAGAAGGTTCACATATATGAATAATATGAACCTTTGTAATATGAAGATTCATATATGAATCTTTTTAATATGAACCTTCGTTACACGAAGGTTCGTATATGAATGTTTGTATTATGAATCTTTGTTATATGAAGGTTCATATATGTATCTTTGTATGTGAAACTTAGTAATATGAAGATTCATATATGAACCTTTTGTAATATGAAGATTCATATATGAATCTTTGTAATATGAAGCTTTGTTATATGAAGGCTCATATATGAATCTTTGTATGTGAACCTTTGTAATATGAAGATTTATATATGAATCTTTGTAATATGAAGATTCATATATGAATCTTTGTAATATATGAACATTTGTATGTGAAACTTTGTAATATGAAGATTCATATATGAACCTTTGTAATATGAAGATTCATATATGAACCTTTGTTATATGAAGGTTCATACGGGGGTGTTTGGAAGTGCTTATCAAAAACAACTTATACTGCTAGAAAAGTCCTTTTCTCCTTTTTGAAAAGTTGAGTGGAAGTAACTTTTTGAAAAGTCATTTTCTCCCTCTTACAAAAGTCATAAGCATTTTCAAAATATTCCATCTAAATACTCAAAATTTTTAATAATCATTCCCCAAAATGAAATAAGTTATAAGCGCTTCAAATAAGCACTCCCAAATACCCAAGGTTCATATATGAATATTTGTATGTGAAACTTTGTAATATGAAGATTCATATATGAATTTTTGTAATATGAACCTTTGTATGTAATATGAACCTTTGTTGTATATGAATCTTTGTATGTGAAACTTTGTAATATGAAGATTCATATATGAATATTTGTGATATGAAATTAAATATCGACTATTTGTGTATGATTCATATATGAATCTACGATATTTGAATCAAGGTATAACAATGATTTGTCACTTATGAACCTTTGTAATGTGAAGATTCATATATGAATATTTGTAATATGAAGATTCATATATGAATCTTTATAATATGAAGAAAGGAAAAAAAGTTAAAAGCTATAACAATAATTTTTCTATCTGATGAGGGTGACGTTAATGATGTAGATGAAACAGTGTTGAAATTTTGCTTTCTAATGACAATGAATATAGACAGAAGCTGACAGATGAGGTAACTACATTTAATAAACTTACTGAAGCAGAGAAGAAGGAAGTCGAAAAATTGGCAAAAAACGACAAGAAGCTATTCATTAAATGAAAGATTTGTTATAATTTGTGTAGGATTATATTTTCATATTGTTTTACTCGATGTATATATGATTCATAGTGTAATATTTCTGAAATAGAGATGAACCTTATCCAAAAAAAATATTTCTGAAATAGATTCCGTAGATAAGGTTTGAGCATTCATATATGAACCTTTCTGTAGGTAAGTTTTGAGCATTCATATAGGTAATATTTTTGAAATATGAAGGATTTCTATTTAAAGCTTTGTAATATGAAGGATTCATATATATGAATGTTTATGAATTATAAATGAATCTTTACAAATAATATATAAGAAGGTTCATATATGAATATTCATATTTGAATTTTTGGAAGTTATATATAAAATATTAATATATGAATCCTCATATATATGTTTCATATGTGAACCTTCATATATGAATATTCATTTTTTTCATATATAATTTGTTAAGATTCATATATGAATCTTCATATATATGTTTCATATATGTTAACCGAAGATTCATATATGAACCTTACTATATGTTTCTTTTAACCAAACATTCATATATTATATATGTGAAGATTCATATATGAACCTTGTTATATGTAAAGACTCATATATGAATCTTAACAAATTATATATGAAAAAAAATGTGTTTGCATAGGTTCGAACCTATACCACTACTACAAACAATCCAAAGCTTAACCATCCGGCCGAGAATGCCACATTCATCCATTCAACATATTTTATTTCTTATATTCCTTAAATGTTTAACAGTTTATATATGAATCTTCTTACATTAAAATATAGTAAATGAGTTCATATATGAATCTTCATATATGTTTATTTATGTGAAGATTCATATATGAATCTTAACAAATTATATATGAAATAAATGTGTTTGCATAGGTTCGAACCTATACCGCTACAACAAACAATCCAAACGTTAATCATCCGGCCAAGAATGCCACATCCATACATTCAATTTATTATATTTCTTTTATTCAAATATGATATCATATATAAATTAAATATTAATAAATAAATTATGGATTAAGTACAACTTATATTCTTTAAATGTTTATTAGCTTACATATGAATCGTCGTACATTAAAATATATTAAATAAGTTCATATATGAATCTTCATATGTCTTATATGTGAGGATTCATATATGAACTTTGCTATATCAAGATTCATATATGAATCTTCACATATAATTTTTTTTAACCGAAAATTCATATATGAATCTTCATATATATATATATATGTGTGTGTGTGTGTGTGTGTTTGAAGATTCATATATGAATCTTGACAAATTGTATATGAAAAAAATGTGTTTATCCAGGATTGAACTTGGACCACTTTTATAAACAATACAAACATTAACCATCCGGCCGAGAATGTCATATCCATATATTTGGTCTATTATATTTTTTTTATTTTAATACGATATATTTTTTAAGGGAAGATTCATATATAATTTTAAGCGAAGATTCATATATGAATCTCTCTCTATATATATGTGTGAAGATTCATATATGAATCCTAACAAATTATCTATGAAAAAAATTGTGTTTACCCAGGATCGTACGTGGACCACTTTTATAAACAATACAAACCTTAACTATCCGGTCGGGAATGCCACATCCATACATTTCGTCTATTATATTTATTTTATTCTAATACAATATCTTTTTTAAAGCAAGATTCATATATGAATCTTCGAATATAATTTTTTTAAGCGAAGATTCGTATATGAATCTTCCTATATATATGTGAAGATTCATATATGAATCTTAGCAAATTATCTATGAAAAAATAATGTGTTTACCCATGATTGAACTTGGACCACTTTTATATACAATGCAAACCTTAACCATCCGATCGGGAATGCCATTCAAATTTCATAACCAGATAATAGAGAGGAAACAAATATCAAAAGGTCCACAATTCAAATCATCGAATCCAAATTATCCAAAATTGCTACCACGCAAAGTAGACTTAAGGTTCTTAAATAATTAATTAATGAATCATAACACTCGGGACTAATGAGATCTCTATGGCAGGAAGTCTCCTCTAAGATTTCTCTTTCCCTTTCCCAGAACTGCCACCCACCTGTCAACCTGAAAAGGGTTTATTTTGAAAAGTAAGGGTTAGACCACAAGGTCTAGTGAATTCCCTCAAAAACAATTTTATACAAAATCCGGCCTGTTGACCCAATTATTAAACACCGGTGGTGCATTGTGGACTTAGACACTCAATGGGTCACACAAAATACATTCGTGCCCCAAATGCCCTTCAGGGTCACCCAAAACATATTCGGGCCCCAGGCTATCGCCCTTCAAGGTCACACGTCAGAGACGTGCCCCAAGCTACATTCATACTCCCATGGACGTGCACCGAACCTTGGTACCCTAAGTCCAATATGCTACACAACCATTCCACATTCACATAATCATTTCAATATAAGCATGCTTATAACATATATAGTAGAAGAAGCAGTTTAACAAATACCAAAAAAAAAAAAACATTTCACAACAGTTTCATAAAAACATTTCTAGATTTATCAAAAAAGGTTTGGCAAAGGAACTCACCTCAGTAGGTTATGTTAAACCTAGTTTTTATCCGATTTACATAATTCTCTTGCAACCTAGATAAATCATACCACATATATTAATCCATCAAAATCCAACTAAACCCTATAAGTTTAAACTTTACTAATTGAAGCCCTTAAACTCAATGTAAACACTACGCTAAACAAATCCACTATTTTCTTGAAGAGATGTTACTATACGACAAGGAAAACATTAATAACGTCAAAATCCTAATATTTGAAGAACTCTGTAATTTTCATCTATTAAAAAAGAAACCTTAATATTTGAAGAAATCTATAATTTTCATCTAATAAATAAGAAACCTTAAATTACAAGGTTAGGGAGTTAATACCTTCACAAAACATCAACAAGCTTTGGTTTTTCTTCAATCCTCCCTTAACAAGCTACCTTGTATCTTCATTAACATATTCAACTTCAAAAAAACATTTAACTACCAATAAACTAACTCATTTGCATTTTGAAATATTTAAGCCTTTTCTTTCTTTCCTTTCTAAAATGAAATACAGTAGCTACCGCGGCTGCTGTGTTGATTCTTCCTCCCATCACATAATACAAAATCCTATCGATAAGGTGGCTTTTGTGTTGATTCTTCCTCCCATCACATAATACAAAATCCTATGGATAAGGTGGCTTTTCTTTCAATTTTATAAACTGATGCCCTAATACAAGAATAACTAACGAGTTGAGCTGTTGTCTAATTAATAGAGGTTGCAGACTGGGCTGATACCTTATTGGGCTAGGGATTCTATCTTTACTAAAAAAAGAATACGAAATGGGTTGAGCAAGGCTTGATCCTACGACCAACTGCATAGGGAGTTAGGGACAGACACCTCTACCAGCCTGCTACAACTACCTATTGTGGTTTATAATCACCTATAATTCCTTTATGTCTCCTCCAGGTCCAACTTTTCTCTCAATTTCGACATTGGTTTCCATTTTATGCAACTCGAATTTCCAAAACTTCAAAATATGATGATTGTAGTTGCGAGTTAAATTTAGGCTTAATTGACTAATATGATTATAATGGAATAACATCGCTAATTTGACAAATATCTATTTTTATGCTATTTTTCACTCTAATATGTTCTAAACCTAAATATCTGGGTGTTACAATCCTCCCAACCATAAAAGAGATTTCATCCTCGAAATCTAATTCCTTAACAAAGCATTTGAGCACAACACTCGTCAAAATTGCCTTGTTCCCAAACAAAGCTCCATTCTTGCTTTTTATTGTTAAACCATAACAACATAGTTCTCAGATCCAAATCCCATACTCGATATATTACACCACTTCCATGAGTGAACGTTGAACGTTATAAGGGCACTTTCCAACATGCGATCTCCATTGTCTCTTGATCTTTGATGACTCAAATTATCTCAAGAGTAGCTTATAGTTCCAACTACTCAATTTTGAAATATCAGTTACAGACAATTCATTCCCTAAATGCTCCTAACAAATCATTTTATTAAATTGCATTAGCTCTCACATTGCCTTCAAACTACTATGATCCTTGCAAAAATGACATGTCCATAATTGATCATGCTCATGTTTATTTCAAGGTACAACATTACAATGATAACTTACCGAACCAGCAAGGAATTTACATAAACGATCTCGAATTGTTCGCCCAATGCCACTATTGCACTAACGCATAGCCTCATATGCTATAATCACCTAATCAAAATAAATTCTTACTTAAGGTTTACTATGAATACTCCCATTTTAATCTCGTCATCTCGCACATGCTAATACATGAACAAAGGATTTCTCCATGACAACTAACGCTAGATATGCTCAACAATAATTTTCCTTCAATTGCACTGCTAGAAAAAATGTCGTCATTTCTTTGACAAAATTTTAATGATCAGGTCAGTCTGGTTCAACATAATCTGTAAATGCATAATTCAAACAGTCATAAGGCACACCTTTCTCAAGGATTCATAAAACAAACCTTAATTAAACAATTCTACCTATTGGTCTGATGTTTCTTCTAGGATCGTACCAACACACTCTAAAGAGAGTCGTTTAACCCCAAAACTCAACAAAACATAAGTATTGATTTTTATTACCAACATCTAATCTCCCTAAAGTTACCACTTACACAACGAAAGGTATTAGAATATAATGAACTTTTCCCAATAATTCTAAATAATCTTAGGCCCCAAAATTAGTAACTGTTATAAATAGTAAGGCTAAAATTCCAAATCTCTTCATAGTGGACACCTAGTATAAAATTTTAAACCCCAATTTTACATTCATAAGGGACGAACCACAACAATTCCTCAATCATAATGATTCAAACATGTTAGCTCCCATAGGTCTTTGATGTAAAAGCATGCAAAAATGAGTCATCTAAGGTTTGACAGAAGATGTATCACAGAGGGTAACAGAAGGCTCTATTTCAGAAGATACAAAGGTATACAAGTGAAAGTTGACAGAGGTTATGAGGTTAATGACAGAGGCTCTGAGGATACTGACAGAGGCTCTGAGTAATTGAACCTCTGAGAAGAGTGTTACAGAGCCTAAGGAAGATCACAAAGGATGTTTTCACAAATCCTCTGTGATATAAATGTTTCCCTCCAAAGATCGTTAGCCGCTCATGCTTCTCACGTGATCTACTCCTAACCGACTTACTTTCAACGTACCAGATGAAGACACGTGTTAAGATCTTGTAGCTTAGGTCGTTAGGAGTATGTATAAATAGCGGGTAGGTCTTTGTATTCAGTGTGCTTGAGGATTGTGAGTGCTTAATTGTTCAATACTTTCAGATCTAAATACACATCATTTTTGGTGAGTAAATTACTCTTGTTATTACACTTTCTATTGTGTCTTCTTGGTGTTTAAGCTACTGTTCTTCATTGTTATATCTGCGCTTGCCCAGATTTGCTCTTTGTTTAGTCTTCCGCTATTATTTATTTGTTCAAGAGTGAACTAGGTATTATCGATACCAAAATCATAAGGGATTATCGATCCAACAATTGGTATCAGAGCGGGATTGAATGCAAATTCAATTTGTTCCTGAGATTGATACTGATTAGAGTGTTTAGAACATCATCTCCTTTCTCAATTTGCTTAATTTCACTGTTTTATTGAGTTTTGAAAAGTTCTCTTCCTGCAACAATGGCGGCACCTGCAAATACCTCTTTCATGTCTACTGGATCACAATCAAAACCTCATTCTCTCGCTCGTGAAGACTATCAAAAGTGGAAGATTCGTATGGTTTCATTTCTGGAAGGGATTCATTCTCGAATCACTAAATTTCTCCATAATCCACCTCATGTTCCGATGAAGTTCATTCCACGAGTTCCAGCCACTGCAACAACCATGTAGATCCCTGAATCAATCGAACCAAAACCGGTTGCAGACTGGAGTGATGAAGAAAAAGAGATCGTTGAGTTGGCCGCAAAGTGCAAGAGATTGTTAATCATGGCAATTCCCAATGACATCTATCAGTCCATGGATTCATGCAATACTTTGATGGAGTTATGGATTGAATTGCAACGACAACTCAAAGGTGGGCTGAAAACTCTAAAGAACAATCGGGCAATCTGCATCAATGAGTACAACGATTTCAAGGCTCTGCCAGATGAACCTCTGAAGACTACATACTCAAGGTTCAACACTCTGTTGAGCAAATGCAGAAGGTACGGGGTGTTGAGAACATCAGAGGAGAACAATGCCTTGTTTCTAAAGAGCCTAGGTGAAGAATGGGCAAATCTAACTATGTCTATGCAATCTGCACTTGATCTGGAGACATGGTATTTGTCTGACATCTATGGGACTCTTGTGAGTCAAGAACCTCAAGTGCTAAGGCTGAAGAAGCAGGTGGGTGGACCTTTGGCTCTGTTGAGTAAAGGTGGAGAAGCAAGTTCTGTAGAGAAGAAGGGTAAGAAAGAAGAAAAGCGGGACAAGAAGAACAAAAAGGTGTTCTTTGTAGAAAGTGACTCAGAGAACTCATCAGAGGAAGTGCCAATGGAAGAGATGTTGAAAACTCTAGCTTTAATCACTAGAAATAGAAGAAGAGGAGGAAGGAGAGAGAGTTCAAGATGGGAAAAGAAGCCAAGTTTTGAAAAGAAAGAGAAGGCTGAGAAGGAGGAACAGAGGGTTCCTAACAAGAATGGTGAACAGAAGGGAGGAGATAAGAAGGATGGATGCTTCAGGTGTGGCAAGTTGGGCCACTTTGCCTCTGAGTGCTGGACCCAAGGCTCCACAGAAGCCTGTGAGAGATGCGGCCTACTTCAAGAAGAAGGCTGAGTACTACAATCAAAAGTCCCTCCTTGCAGAGGCAAGTGACCTTATTACAGATGAATCCTCTGATGAGGAGCCACAGAAGGGCTTGTTTGCTACAGAGGATGAAACATTCTATGGTATGGCCAAACTTGACTAGGACTTTTTTGAAGATTCAACTTCTGAGGTATCAACTTCTGACTCTCATCCTAAAGTAAATGAATATTTTGAAGAAATAATGGAAAACATGAATGTATGTCATGCACAGTGTGAAGAGCAAAAAGATAAACTTATCTTCTGTGAGAGAGAGGTAACTCTCCTTATAGAAGAAAATGATAGATTTTTCAAGATGTTTGAGAAGGCCTAAAGTGATCTTTTAAAAGTAGAGAAAACTTCTAAAGAAAAGATTGGTAAACTTGAAAAAGAAGTGAAAAATAAGATTGATGAACTGAAGAGGTTGGACCATGAAAAGAGTGAGCTGTCTCTGTCAAAAAAATTTCCAAAAAGAGAGAGAGTTTTTACACCAAGATATTCTTGACAGAGAGCTCAAGATAAGAAGGTTCCAAGATGCTCAAAATGTTTTTAAAAAGATCAGAGCTAACATGGGCAGAAGGGGTTAGGATTCTTAGAGTTTGATAATAAACCAGGATTTAAAACAAAGAAGACTCTAGAGAGCACCTTTAGGTCAGCCAAGACCCTTAAAAGTAACATACCAAATGCAAAATAAATTTTCAAAAGGCGAAGGCTTCTGGTTGGTTCAAGCTCTACCACTTCTTTAGTAATGGAGAATGTGGCCTTTGATGATTACTTTGACTCTTTCTCACCTTCTGAAAAGAGAGATTTCATTCCAAGAAAATTCATGAGTCAAAGTGAAATAGGAAGCTTCAAGTTTGGACAACCAGAGACCCAAGAAGACTGTGAGTTTGCATGCATAGTACCCCCTCTGCAAAGAAAGTTATCTGCAGAAGCTTCTGAATTTTTCCCAGAACATATCAAAGAAAGAATGCGTGTTGATTTCAGTGCTACAAAGTCTGTTGTACAAGAGCCTCTCTGTAAAGAAGTGTCCATCACAGAAACCTCAGATTTTGATCATATGTTAAGGAAAGAAGGAAAAGACTGCACAGAAACTAGCACTAGCTCACTCTCTACCTCTGAAGTTAGAAGACCAAAGTTCACTTGGCAGAAAGGAACAATGGCCCCAATTGAACAAACCAAAGAGGAAAATTAAACAGAAGAAGTCTAAGAATGATTTCAAAGAGGGGTCTAGAGCAGAAAAAGAATCTTGCAAAAAGATTATCCCACAGAAGACCAAGATCATCAGAAAGGATGTTCTGACATATTACAAGCAAGCAGATGAAAAAGGACCAGACTGGAAGTGGGTACCTAAAATCAAGGTTAGCTAGATCTCTGCATAAAATTTTGGTAATTTAATTATTCTTTCAGTTATTTCTGTTATTTGTAAATTCCTGATTAACCTTCACTTGTTTCTGTTGCCTTAAGGAATTCTTTGCAGAAGGTGTGCAAAGTTTGAGGGGGAGTATAAAAGTCTTGCAATAAAACCTTTGAAGAGAGTAAACCTTTTAACATTGCTTGACATTTCTCCCAGAACCTCTATAGCATCTCACGGAGGCTCTACGACAAATGTCTCTATCAATTGTTCCTTTCCTCAAAGGATTTTCAAATCTTTTTGTTACAGAACCATGTAATCTGGTTCGTAGGGGGAGTACCTTGTTCTTTAAATTATAAAAAAACCTCAGAGAGTTCAAACTATTTTCAGTGATTCTCTAGAGATATTCTTCACAGAACCTCTGGCGCTTACCACAGAGGCTCTGAGAATTTTCGTCTCTGTAAGATCACTCAATCCTCTGTGGATTTTCAAATGTTTAGGTAAATAAAGTTGAAACACGTAGAAGGCCCCACACATATCTCACGGATAAGGGTAAAATTGTTCACGCACGTATCAAATATTTTGAGGCGCACGCTTTCAGTCGCGTGTCATCATGAGACATGACGTGGCACATTATTAATAGCCGTAGGTAAACGTTGGTACACCATCAACACCAAAAAACATGATGTCGACACATAACTCAGTGGTAAATCTATCCAAAAGCAAATGAATACACTAAAAACTTAAGCCAACGATCTACCATAGCAGAGAAATCATCATTTAAATAATCGAGATAACTTATAAGTTAACACTTCTAACTCTACCAATTGAGGAATTTCAAATCGTAAACCCACACACAAAGAAAGGAAAACCATTATTAGTCGGGTCCCCTACACTTTAATTCTCAATGACTCTTCTAATCCCTAAATACAACACCAAACATCTACACGCATTTCCGGACACGTATTTCCGCTCACACTCTACTCATAGCGATAATAACATAGCTTTTTAATTTACCATGAATTTCACATCATCACACCGCCGACTTGCATATCTAAATTGGCATAATATATCATTTCAGGGCCACACTACCACTATACCATGATGCCACTTAACCGTTAACATTTCCACATTCGAATCATACCTATCGTGGACATTGCTTCATTCTTACAGTCACAACTCATATATACAAGGTATGGTTTACTTGAGACTTTGTCTTTCGTAATTCTAAATGAGCTACTGATTCGTGTTTAACTAATTTTACTTGTATAGGTCTCCATTCTTTATGGCTCCTAAAGATCTTTTAAAGGTAAATTCCAGTAGTTTTGATAACATGACACACTTTGTTGTAAACGAAATTGTTTAGTGTGTGCTTACTTCAATTATGTTAGCACTAAATTCCCATCGATCACAAATTGTTGGGAGAAGCCACTCATATGAACTAGCAATTCTTTACCTTAAAACATTATCTCAACACGATCTGGCACTACATCCAACACTCGTTCATTCTTAAACAGTTATTTACTTCCCTAAAGGTCATTTGGCAAGGCAGCTACGTCAGATTTACCTCTACTATTCTAGTCTTCTAACATCGAACCCCTGCAATCGGTCCTTTATCTCATAATTTACAATTAGCATGGTGATGCCTCAACGATGTCCTTAGCAATCACGGGTTCTCAAATAAACCTACTTCTTTCCGTAAGTCATAGAAAATTCGATGCTCCACTTTTATTACACAAAAAAAATACAGAACCTGCTTAATCTGTGGTCTATCACTCATTAATTTCATAACTCCGGATCGCCGCCGTTTACACTTCGTCTAAGAGTTTCACCACTATACTTTGGTATGTTACTATCTCAGTACTTTAAACTCCATCTCACACACAAACATCCACAGACAACCCGCCCCAAGTTACTGTTCCACAACATAGTTTGCTCTATAGCAATAGTTACTAGCATCAATGACGTAATGCTTCAATTACTCGCCACTTTTCTTTAACGAAAACCCCAAGATTTAGAATCGACCATCCACTATTAGACTGTTACATCCTTACATTCCTTATTCTAAATCAATCATGACCTAGCGAGTGTATAGCCTTCATGCATGACGATTTAATAACAAAATTATTATGCACATTTGAAAGACGTTATGACAATAAGTAAATATTCACTTTCATAGATCCTGAGGATCAATCACACATGCTTTCAAAATACACCATTGCATAGCCCGACAGGCTTGTGCCAAAACGGACAGTATGAGTATTAAGAACTCATTCCCTGTGATCTTTAAAATATCGGGCAAACTCCTTTACAATTAGTGATTCAAACAACCATCAGACTTGCTGATAGAGCAGTTGCGTGTCTATACTAGTTTTGGTAAGTATGATACTAACTATTGTCTTTGTTTCCAAAATATACTTTACTCAATCATGTGAGAAATGAATACTTATCACTTGTCGGTTCAAAACTTCTCTATGCGATATAAACGAGTTGTCTTTTCCATAAAAAAACATTTGTATTCGTCTTACCACTTTAAAAAACAATATCTCACAGAACGTATACCCGCATCTTTCTTATAATATATATTAATATTCATTTTAAATTTACCAAAACCAATGCATGAACTCTTTATCTTATTGAAGACCACTCGCTCTAACTAGGTCAATCCCTTACATTCACTGAAACGTTACAATTGGTGCCTTAATGCAACTTTAATGGTTCAGTTCCTCACATTTCTTGCAATTCGGGTACTTGCTATTTAGCATCCTCGCATGGCATTCTTACACAGGCTCTAGTTTAATCAGTTTTCACATTAGACTCACATGGTTAATCAACCTTCATCATTCATCATTCTATCTCTGCTTTACACTACTTATCATGGGGGCCCTTTTCAACAATTCTTCTCACTTTTGTCAACAGAAAAGCTCACTTTCGGAACTACATCCTGAGTTGAAGTGCTCCAGATTCCCAAACTTATCGACATAACAAACTCCTCATGATGAGGACTCACTAAACTAGGAATTATCAAAAGTCAACTACTCCTTCCCCAAAGAACCCCAAAAGGGTCCCCACTTACAACAAATAATACATACTCTATACAATGCCCTTCTGTAACAACCCAAATTCCCAACAATAAAATAACAGAGTAATAACAAGGATAATCCCAGTGATCTAACGCAGCGGATAAAATTTCTAAATCAATAAAATGAAAGAGTGTTGTGCATGTGGAACATCCCTCCACAACTGAGATTTTTTTAGTAAACTAATGGTTTAAAAGAGAACTAAACGATAAGCTAGTCTACTCAGTCACCTTCTCCTTGCCTCTACTCGATTCCCCCGCTTTCCCTGAAAATGTTTAAAATACTTTGAAAACAAGGGATAGACCATAAGGTTTAGTGAATTCCCTCACAAACAGATTATCATAAAAGTATAAGAGTTCATTAAACCAAAGGTAGTGCAAGGTGGACATAGACCCCGGTCCTATGGACCAATATATGAGGAACTACGAAATAAATTTGTAATTTTCACACCAATAAGCTCCCAAGGGCGCACCCCGTCCCTTGGTACAGAATAAATTCCCAAAGGCACACCCCGTACTTTGGGTGCCCTACATCCACTTTGCAACACACCCTAAACGCATCTACAGATACCCATTCAATTCAAGCATGCTTATAGAACACAGTGACAAGATTGATTTAAATAAGCAATTCACAATAATTTGATAAAACATTCTCACTTTTATTAAAATTATCCGGTAAAGGGAACTCACCTGTTCTTGGCTATACGTCTAAGTGTCTTAAGCACACCTACAAACCAAAAGTTTTGTGAAACCCTGAATCCCCAAACGCTCGAAATTTTCTATCCTAAGTACTAAACAAAAGGTTCTGCAAAACATCCCAACCGAGACCGATCTGACCAAATATTGAGTGAAGAAATAGGCCGACAAGGAAAATTTGGCAAAAGGCCGATTAGCTAAAAGCCGATTTCCAAAGTCGCAAAGTCCGATTGGAACAATAGGCCAAAGGCTGAATTGGGAAAGTCGCCAAAAGCCGATTTTGGGAATTCCGACCAATAAGCCGATTCGGAAAAACACCAAAAGCTGAATCAGATAAACCAAAAGGCCGAATCGAATAATCCGCTAAAACCCGAATCGGGAAACTGATTGGCCAAAAGGCCGAATCGGATAATCGGCTAAAAGCCGAATCGGG
>LUCG01024614.1:0-14532 GCA_001633085.1 Carthamus tinctorius | reverse complement strand
CGGCGGTTGTTGGTGGATTATGGTGATCGGAGTTGGAAGATGGATTGTTGAACAAGTTCGGGCGTGTGTGGTAGAGTGAAACGTATTTAGAGGCTGCTTGGCTGCACCAAATTAGGAAAATGTTAAAACCAATTATAAAGCTGTTGAAGAAAAATCCACTGCAACTGCCAGTAGCTGTCAGCAAAAATTTTCATATTATTATTGTTACATCTGATTAATAGGAGTAACAAAAGAAAATAGAAAATTAAAAAACAATGCAATAATATTCATAGTGAATTCATTTGAAGACAAATGATCCGTGAGGGGCGCCATGCACGTGGCCCACCAACCAAGGATCCGATGCTGTGCTATAAACATTTAAATGCACAAACAATCAAGATGTTTGATGTAAAAATATTCTTTGCAATTTTACAACTAAACAACAAAAATTTCGACCTATTTATGTAAATTAAATTTGGATAAAAATTGATTAAGAACCCGAGAACCGTCCTCAAAGCGCCATGTGTCCTTGGGGATGAATATTTATCATAAAAATAACATATTCATGATGAATATGAAGGTGTGGTTCTTATAAATCATGCATTCTTTATGAATATGTTACAACATTCATTATTCATGATGAATATGAAGGCGTGGTTCTTATAAATCATGCATTCTTTATGAATATGTTACAATAATCATGATAAATAACACATCCATATTCCTTATGAATATGCCACGTTTAGCGCCATGGACGGTTCCTTGTTCCTAACGAAACCTACTTCCTTGTTCGATAGTAACAAAAAGGAATTTTACTTGTCTTTAACTATAATTACCGACAAAATACATCTTTAACTATAGATTTCGAATGGGATATAAAGAGCTGCTTACTTTAGGCGGGCGGCACCAAACTTCTCCGCAAATAACTGGAGGTCCGCTACGGTCTCATGGTTAAACCCAGCAGCCTCGGCACGAGCACAAGATGTAGCCAGGTCCTGCTTCACGGTTGCCAGCCTCACGTCAATCGCCCTCAAAAGCTCCTTCCTGTAAAACCGAAAAATAAACACAAAAAGGTTGGACCTTTAAATGTAAGTTCAACATGTTAACTACACCAAATCAGACATCATCAACCACAGACCATACAACTATTTCTCAAGAATACTTAAGCCTCCAACCGGAGCGGTAGGTCCCATTAGAAATCTAAAATTAGATTTGGCAAACTTGTCGTGTCGTGTTGGGTTCAAAGTGAAATGGGTTGAGAGTGTCTAACACAAAGAAGGCCCGTTTAATAAACGAGTCAGAAAATCCACCCTAAACACAGCCCCTTTAACCCGCCTAACCCAACATGACAAGATTAACCCGTTTATCAACCGATTTAACCCGTCTAACACGTTCAATTTAGACTTTTAACCGTATTTGGCTTGCCAATTTATCTAGCCCAACTGCCAAAGGTAAATTGGTAACTTAAAAAAAAAAAAACTTATTATATATAAATGGGTTAATCGCGTCCATTTCGAGTTGAAATTTTTGACCCTGGCCTTACCCATTTAATTTCCGTGTCTTGTTGACCCATTTAAGCGTATTACCAGAACCCGTCTATTTTGCATCGATTTCGTGTTGGGTTAGCGTGTTGTGTTGGGTTTTTGCCAGGTCTACCTAAAATAGATTAGGAACCTGGAAGGCTGGAACTGCCCACAGCACGACAAGTGGCATATTCATTAGAAAAATAGACGAGTCATTCATCATGAGTATTGTAACACATACATCATGAATGTGTGATTCATGATGAATGAAACTTCCATATTCATCATGAATATGTTATTCATGAAGAATATTCATCTGAAGAAGGCCACATGGAGCAGTGTGGGTGGTTCCCAGGTTCCTAGTGGCTATGAATATGCTGCCATTTACGTTGGCCTTGAAATTTTCATCTTTTACAGACATAACACACGCCATGGATAAACAGAAACATAAGAAGAGAGGGAGAGGATTGTTCACTTTGTTGCATCGGCCCCTGTTGTTGAGCTTGATTTACCCCCACCTGGATCATAACAAGGTACCAATTAGCACACAAGACTAGCAATATCAAAACCCAATCTAGGCTCAAGGTTCGAACTCCAATTAGTAACCAAAATCTAACTTCAAGCAGCAATGGATAGAACATGAAAAATGTAAACAGATGTGACAAAACTTCAAGAAATAGTAAACGGATTATCAGGAATTAAACACAAACACTGCACCGGACAAGTTACTGACTCCAATAATTGACGAGTTTCCGGATAATTGCACAAGACCGCATTTCGAATGTTTATAGTTGTGACGTCTGGCTTATCCAACGCACTAGCCACCTTCCAAGCGCTCACGAAAGATCTTATTTGACATTTCTTAAAAAAAGTTATGTTGGTTGTTTTACGACATCTTGGTATACAACAAGGATGAAGAAGAGCATTTGAGGCACTTAATTTGGGACGCAGTTTTAGAAATGCGTAATTATTACACTTCTTTAATTAGCTAAACGAGACTTTTACCCTAAATACTAGAGAGTGAAATATCCTCCATCTCATAACTAAGGGTAGAATGGTAAAGTGAACACTTATTTTGGGACCAAGTAATATAAAAATGTAGACTTTTAATTTGGGACGGAGAGAGTACTTAGTCGGGTGGCGCAGCGGAAACACCTTTATGAGAAAGAGCTTATGGCTATCGACCTATCGTATTTGCAGTGACAAAATGGCGTTCCCTATCTGATTGGAAGGAAGATTACGGTAAAGACCGACCAACAAAGTTTTAACATATTTTGTTGAACTACAACATCAGAAGTAGTTAACCAAGTTATTTGGGTATGAGTTTGATATCATTTATAAGGTGGAAAGTCAGAGCAGGCTGTGAAAGTTTTATCAAAAAAGGAATGTGAAGTGTTAGTAAATAGGTGGGCCGCAATGGCGGCATTGGGAGGCAAACAAGAAAAATAATAGCTAAGAATGCTTTCTTAAACAAGGTAATGACAGAGGTACAGATTCAGGCTAGTGTGCATAAGGGACTTGTTGTTCGACAAGGCTTATTGTGGTACAAAGATAGACTGGTGAATTCAAAAGGGCTGTCAATTAAGCAAGGCCCAACCGTCAAGGGTGTTTTGGTAATTTCTTTCCTGTAGTTAGTTGTGGCAGTTGTATAGTTGGTGTTTTGGTAATTTCTTTCATTTGACTGGAGTATAATAAACTAGGGAGAGGAGAGAGAAGGGTTATGTAAAGAGGCGGATCCAGAAAATTTTGTTAGTGGTATCACAAACTAATTAACATAATATAGATAAAATATATATTAATTATTAAATAAAACAAAATCATATATCAAGAACAATATACTTGCTTTTAATTTATGTTTTGGAAATTATATTTTTAAAAGACATTTTACAAAGTATATAGTCTAAAAACTTCTATTTAAATATGTATCATGTCGTTCCAAATAGATGTATTTTAACAAACATACTTAAAATCATGTCATCGTTTACGTATGTTACTGTCTATTTAGTTACTAAAATAGAGAACTTTCAAATTATATGCATTTTAGTCATTAAAATTTTTCTTCTCTGAATCATTCACTATTTTTATTGGATATTGTCACTGAGCCTAAAGAGTTAGTCCCAAATTAACATCAATATAAGCAAATTAACCCTAAAGAAAGTAAACCTAAAGAGTTAGCCCTAAATCTAAAGAAATTAACTCTAAGAAGTTAGCCCCATATCTAAACAAATTATCCCTAAAGAGTTGGCCCCAAATCTAATCAAATTAACCCTGAAGAGTTAGCCCCAAATCCAAACAAATTAACCCTAAACTAATAGACATAGATATCATTATATCATTTAACCCCAAAAATGAAACATTAACAGAAAACAAAATATCAGTTTATCTAAAAAATTAATGTCAACCTCTGAAGTTTTAGTGTTTATGGTTTCACCAGAAAAACTTATAGTTTTACATTTAAGGACCTAAAAAAATTACACTAAATCCTAAAAAATGTAGTTTCACGAGATACCATATCCCAAGCCTTCAGTCTGCTATGATAAAGATAGAATCAACGATTCCTTATGTTCAATTCACATCACAACATATTATGAGATTTTCATGTATAAATTAACATTTCATTTAGTTGGGTCCACTGAAGAATACTTTTGTGTTGTATAGTTCATATAGAGATGAATGATTAAACACAAGCAATTAACATATGAAAGAACAATAAATACAGTGAAGAGATATTATTTGTATGTATAAGATAACGAACTTTAATGCATTCAAACTAACAAGTCTTTGTGTTTTTGAAAGTTTTAAGAAAGATGGATGGTGGGGTACCTGATAGCTGGTCTGATGATCCCTGCAATTGTTTAAAAGAGGTTATAATCAGGTTAAAATTTCAAATATGTATATGGGAAAGGTTGAAAAAAACCCAACAAACTATTCTGTTTTGAATGGTTAAGTCCTTAAACTATTTTTTTGAACGATAAGTCATTAAACTTTCTCATTTTGAATGACAAAGTCCCTGAACTATTTTTTGAATGATAAGTCATTAAACTTTCTCATTTTGAATGACAAAGTCCTTGAACTATTTTTTGAATGAAAAAAATCATTAAATGTTCTCATTTTGAATAACTAAATCATTAAACTTTCAAAATTTGGTTATTTGCATCCTTTTAACACAAATAAAATTATCTATAACTGCTATAAAGGTTTTAAAAGCAAAAATATAACTATATCAAATTAAGTTAAAAGAATGAAAGTAGCAATTTTTTAAAAATTTGATGATTTATTTTATTGAAAAAATTGTTTAGGCACTTAATTATTCGAAATAAGAAAGTTTAATGGTTTTTTTCATTCAAAAGAATAGTTCACTGACTTAAATCATTCAAAATGAGAGAGTTTCATGGTGTTTTCATTCAAAAAAATAGTTTAGGGGCTTCATCATTCAAAACAGGATAGTTCGTTGGGTTTTTCTAAACTTTTTCCTATATATATTAAGATATCATATGAAAGATTACATGGTCCAAAATCACAAACCTGTGAATATATTTTGCGGGCTGCTTCTAGCTGAGACATCTCAGCATCTAAGGTGCTCACGAGTTCTAAAACCTCAGGCGTACTAACAAAACGCACAAACCTAAAAGTAGAAGTAATTAAATGCAAAGGGTTTACAACCCATTAAGAAAGTGTTGATTTTTTAAGGTACATTACCTCTCCAATGTTCCCTTTGTGAACCATGGTTCAACATTTTTATGTCTATCCACTTCGAGCCTGATAGATTGCAAGGCCAATGCAACTTGTTCCTCTGCAACCTTCAAATGAGTCACAAATGGCTTCAACAAACCCGATGCAAGCTTCTCTGTGTTTCCACCACTTGAAACAAATAGTTCACATCTACATACAGAAAGTAGAAAGAGAAAAGTTAGAGGTAATTTGGTTGGTTTTCCATTAAGTTCTGTATCGACAAAACTGTCTGTATAGATTAATTTGTGTGTGTGTGTATATATATCGGGAAGGTTTTCTCATAGATGGAAGGAACGTGTTTTTTTAATTGGGAGGTGCAGGTTTGGAAAAAGCAACTTGGCTTTCTGCATAAAGCTCCCCTGTAGAAGCTTACTGAATAAGCCACTTTTCTATATCATTAAGCCACTGCCAAACAGTCATTTATAGCTGACCGAATAAGCTACGAGTCTCATAAAGCTCAATAAGCTGCAAACAAACAGGCCTTTAGAGCCATAAAAATGATATAGGCCAATCAATCAAAGATAGTTTGCTTTTTAAAAAAACCGAAGTACCGAAGAAATCTTATATAGTGCAACATCTAAAATACCAAAACTAACCTTGAACGTTTAGGTGAGAGCTGGAATGCAGCATAATCAAGAGGGGTATCAGACTTCATTGCTGTTTTGAAGATGTCAGATCTCTTTCTTCTTCATATAAGCATGGATACAGTTCATAGAATCCTATCAAATTAAAGAATCAATCAAAACTCAAAGTTGGAAACCCGCAGATGATATGATAAGAGTAAAGAATCAACTAAAACAAGAATTATTCACACGTAATTCAGTAACAACTGTATAGATGCTACTTTACTAATTAAATCCAAAAAGTGAACTATTTCACCAAACTAAAATAGCAAAAAACTTGAAATCCCTAACTTGCATTGGATCTGATTATCACGCATTCAGATACTACACAAGCCAGTTGAGAATGTTGATGTCCCCAGTCAGAAATCAAAATTCGATTACAACTAAAAACCCTAAGAAAATCGGAATGTGAAAACAGAGAAATTGAGCAAGGAATCGACGGTACCTAGATGATTGCAACTGGCTGAGATCTTGAATTGGCGCAACCGATGGTTGGATTAGGGTTCATACAGGAACCAACATTGTGGTTTTTCAGCGAGTATTGAAAGAGAAGAGAAGAGAAGAAAAAACCAAGATCTTGTTGGTTGAAGTTTTAATTGAAAGAAGATGGAAACCCTAGGAAGTTAATAGATGATTTTGGCTTTACTCTTTTCTCAAACGCCATTATCATTATCTGTCTCTCTCTCTAAAGTCTCTTGGTGTGAGAAAGAGAGCAGAGAGAGAGAGAGAGAAAGAGTGCTTATTGGTATTCAGATCAGACAAAATATGATTTTAATCAAGAATGTAATGACGATGGTCGAGTGAAAATAAAGAAATTGAAAAACAATTGACTCTTTTCGTTGGTTTCAGATTCACTAATTTTGATCTATTTAACCGCCAAGAAATCTTTAATAAATTACACCATCATCTATCTATAATATATGATTTATCTTCAAAAACAAATAATACTTGATTTCAAAGATAACCATCATATTTGGTGTGTATTAAATATTTTGTTTTATATATAAGAATTAACAGTGTTATGTTTTATGATAATAAAAACTAACATTTGATTAATGCTAATAATGCATTAAAATATTGGGGGTTGCTTTCATTGACTCATATTCATTTAGGATTTCATTACTATGAACCGACCAAACCTTGACTAATATTCATTTAGTAAAAAAAAAATCAACCTAATGTTTACCTAGTAAGTGTTTGTTGGGTAAATTTATCTTACGGGATGAACATGACAAATACTAGACTTTTACCTGGTAAAGGCGATGGCATGAACCTAAAGTCTTACATGGTAAGTAAGTTTGACGACTTTTACCCGATAAACGTTTATCAGGTAAAATGTTGTCCAATGTAGTAGATGATAGTGTTCAATTTTACCGGTAAGTGTTTACGGGATAAGTGTTTAAGTAAATGGCCCCTAAATAGTTTATCAATGATAAATTAGTCATTAATTAATCCACTCTCTCATCTAATCATGTCTTACGAAATACTGAATAGTTGTCATATTATACGTACCAAAGGCACCCCTAAGGGATCCATGGTCCGACAACTCCTCTCTAACTACATATATTATCCTTTAGGGTTCATTAGGTTTGTTGGAATGCAATGAAATGGATTACGGGTGATTTGAACTTCAAACTCATTTCAATCCTATGTTTTGTTTACAGGATTGTCCGAATCTGAAAACCCAAGGTAAATAAAAGGTAATTTAATTATCTTTATAATTTTTTAATGATCTTTTTCTATAAATAATGTAATTCAAATTCATTCCAATATCCACAAACCAAAGTCCAAACATGATTACAAATACTTCCAAATTCAAATTCCTTCATTCAAATTCCTTCATGAAATCTACTCCATTCCTTGTATAACATGAATACATAAACTACCCTCCAAGCTTAAGTTAACAACTCAGCATCTTAAACCAACAAAGAATTATGAAGACATTGTTTGGATAATTTGTTAATAAAGAAAATAATATGTTATTATGTGATGATGATGATAATCAAGTGATTGCATGAATATTTGAGATGTAGCAAATGGTTAAGCAAATCAGGTGGTGATTAAGAGATAGTGTGGGACCCAAACCCACCATCTCCAGCATAATCATCTGAACACAGCTGGTTGGGTCATCATGGGTGAAGCCCACCTACACCACAAAGCAAAATTGTGGTTTTGCATTTGAATGTCTTAGATTTCAAATCTCAAATGCATCAATGTGTAGGGGGTTTCCTTCCTCCTCCATTTCACTTAAAAGAATTCGTCCAAACCAGCTTACACACACCTCAACTAATCTCATACAGTCCTAAAGAACAGCCAAAAGCAGCCCTTTATTGACAGTTAAGCTAACCCAAACTTATGTTTGTTATTTGATACATAACGATAACCCATGGTATAACATAATAGGTAAAGTTAGATGGGTTAGTTATCAAGTCTACAAAAATATAACCACTACGTAATTGTCACATATGTCCTACAAGCACCCGTATGATATAATCCAGTCGAATGCAAATAATGGCTGCAAAAATGGTTCTCATAGGCAAAAAAAACAATCCTCTAATGTGGCTTTGGTTTGTAACCATCAACAGCGAAATTTCGAGTAGCAGCAGGAAGGGCAAGACGAAGCCCATCAAGTTCAGGTTTCGCAATTACTTGACAACCGAGCCGAGACCTGCACAACATGGAAAGATAACGAGCTACTTATGAAAACTATACCAAAATGCGAGTTGTGACGTATAGTAAGATGGATGATTACGTTTCGGTCAGCCCAAAAGCAAGATCAAGCATATCATTCTCTTCGTCTGTAGGGTCCTCGAGTTTGTTGTACTGTTCCACATCCTGAACAAGGCCACTAGTTTTAGTACATGTGAAAAACCGTAAATTATTGTTCTACGAATGTCTTGAAGGTTGCATTTGGTACACAGACTAGACGGGACAAGACTTAAAAGTTCCATTAAGAGGTAACCTCTGAATCGCTAAGAGGTAAATCTTGTTTGGCAAAAAGAAGGCCTGCCTCTTAATGGTTCTAAAACCTTTTCAATAATTTTGTATCTTGGACCTCCCTTAACCATTCAGCACCCTGATTTCATACTCAACAATTACCAAGCAACTATATTTCATTTTGCATTATATCATTAGAGCCTCTTAATCTTTCTAACTACTAAATCATCCAGTACTAAACCATTCAGCAACTACCAAACAGCCTCTTAGGGTCTGTTTGGTTCAATCTGAGAAATGAAAATGGGAATGAATTTTCATTTGACATGGCCACATGGGTAGTCTAGTAATTTACCAAGCTTGTCATATCTCCCTTATTTTCGTTCCAACTATTTTGGTAGGATAGAAAAAATGCATTTCCGTCCCACTCAATCATATCCAGTCACAATCTAATTGTCGCACCAAACGTGGGACCACAAGTATTTGATTTATCATGTATTGTCCCGTGTACCAAACGCACCCTAATAACCCAAAAATAAAAATAAAAATTCTTCCTATCGAGAATCATTGATACACTTTTAAGCATGTAATAGCATACCATAACAATCACATGACAAGTGGAACAAGCAAGTGACCCTTCACATGCTCCTGTAATCAAATTTTAAGTTGATGTTAAAGCAATGTAAATCAAGTAGTTACAAGATTAAGGAATTGCGCTAATTATAGTAACTACGTAGATGTGGAGACCGAATAGGAGTAAAGTGAATATAGTTAGAGAAAAGCCTGAAAAAGGCTTCATTTTCTTTGCCAACCTTCAAGCTCTATGTCATTCTCATGCGCAGCTTCTAACATCGACATTCCAATCGGAACCTTGATCTCCTGCTCTCCGTCTTTGTCAAAGAATGTCACTGAGATCCTGCAAATCCGAAAAATATTGTAACCAAACAAACCCAGTATACCCACCTGAGGTGGGGTTGGGGGATGGGATGTAGGCAGATCTAACCTCTACTGCAAAAATATGTGCAAAGTGTGCGAAAAGACAGGATAAACTTGTGCGATAAGTTTGCTGAGAAAGAACAAAAGAAGAACTTGAAAATAAGAATGGCAGCGTTAAGATGCTAATTACATCATTGGGCAAGAAAAAAGGCTTTACGACTTATTTGAGGTTCTAAATGGAACCCCATTCCACCTTTGTTTGCATGCCTATTGTCAAGATCTACAAGTGAAGCAACAACGCGACGCTATTTTAACATAATCTATTCTGACTCTGAGTTATAATTGTGCAGCATGGTTCTAAATGGAACCCCATTCCACCTTTGTTTGCATGCCTATTGTCAAGTTCTACAAGCGAAGCAACAACGCGATGCTATTTTAACATAATCTATTCTGACTCTGAGTTATAATTGTGCAGCATATTGTACTTTTTAAGCGGAAGAAGAAAAAAGGGAAAAAAAGAATTGCATGGTCAGAGTTCTTGATGGAACGTAAACTCACTTTTGGTTTTCTTCATTCTCGCCTTGTGAATTACCGGGGGCTGTAGTAGAGAACAATTTATGACTCTGAAATAAGTGATGCATATTAGAGTAGTAGAGAGGGAAATCTATAAATTGTTGTCACCAGTAAACATCAAACTATAAATAAAATCAAAATCTTGACGTACATTTAAACCAAGGTAGTGAGGTATGAACAAATTCAATGTAGATGTGTAAGAAGAATAAATATGTACAAGTAATTAAACCTCCTCACAATTGGGTCATTATTTTTCAAATACATATTACAAAGTTCGACATTGTGTTTTGCTATTTTTTGTTCTTGCAGCCAGACATCTAGCCCCGGTTAAGTGTCAAATATAACTTAGGTCCTGTTTGTTAGCAGCTTAACGAGCTTAATAGGACTCGCAGCTTATTCGGACTTCGAACAGCTATACATGCCTCTTTGGTAGTGGCTTAATGATACAGAAAGTGGCTTATTCAATAAGCTTCTAGGGGGAGCTTTATGCAGAAAGCCAAGTTTATCCCAAACCTTCCCCTCCCATTTAGAGAACACGCTCCTTCAATCTAAAAGCCCTCCTAAACAAAAACCTTCATAATCTATACAGACAGATTAATCCACACAGACAGCTTTATCCATACAGGACTTCATGAAAAAACCAACCAAACAGACCCTTAGTTTGTTGTAACATCTCCAATTATGACATACTTCGCTAGCTGAAATAAATGCACCTAAGCTTTATATGTCAATTGATTGCCAATGTTAGCTTTAGCATGCAACATATAAACACACATAAACAGATTCAAAATTTTTTAATTGAGCAAGAAAAAACTAACCCGGGGCTCCAAATAGTCATTCACTATAGGGAAAATCGACTGTTCTGATAGAATTGTAAGCGGGGCTGCAATACGGAATAAACCAAGAACTTAATAGACAATGTAATGACACCCTACAGAGTATCCAAAAAGATGAAAGATCAAACCTTTTGATAATCCCTTGAATGCCTGAGCTCCTAATCTTGAAAATTTAGATATGAACATAATAATAGAAGAACCACGCAATCTGAAGAATCAAAAACAGGAAATATTACAAAGTAAAATTTGACAATTATCTAAATTAAAAGCTACAAGGAGATTAGTTTCTTTTTAAGTATGTTATCTCAAGCAAAAAAGCAAACACTTGGTGGGCAGAAAATTCAAGAATCAAAAAAAGAAAACATAACAAAGTAATATTTTGACAATTATCTAAATTAGAAGCTACAAGGAGATTAGGTTCTTTTTAAGTATGTTATCTGAAGCAAAAAGGCAAACACTTGGCGGGCAGAAACTATTCAACATTAGGTTTTATCGTAGAAAGATCAAAAACCCACATACAACTATGCGGAAAATCTAATAAACTATACAGAAACAAGCATTAACGCTATCGGAGGTGTTTTCACACAAAACAAATTAGGGTTTCTTTTTGCTATGGCAATTAGATTGATTTAAAGCAGGCATTTTGATGTACAAAAAGGGGGGTAACAGATGATAAAAAAGAATTGAACACGGGCGTACAGTTCTTCGTGTTCCTTTCGAAGAGCCTTACTGAGAGAGAGAGAGAGAGAGAGAGAGATGGGTTGTTCAGGTTTCTGGTGGTTTCTTATGGCCCGAACCGACTTTTCAAATTTTTAATTTTCGTCCTTGTGGTTTAGAAATAGTGGATTTGGTCCCTATAGTTTCTGTGTGGTTTAAAAAAAGAATGGAGATGCGGGGTATCGAACCCCGTACCTCTCGCATGCAAAGCGAGCGCTCTACCATGTGAGCTACATCCCCATTACGTCATTTTAAAAGAAAAGTAAAAAAAATAAAAGATTTTTTATATTGGTAATTTGTAGAAAAAAAGGGAAAACCAATAATAACAACTTCTTCCCTTTTTTTGTATAGGTAACGTAAACCGTGGCCTAGACTAATCTCGACAATACTTAACTACTAGATATGCAGCCCTGACAAAATCCCAATGGCCATAAGTTTGTTAACGTCTGAATTCGAACCCTCCTAGATAGATGATGTGTTACTAGCCACATCCAGGGGTGGATGTAGTTCATGAAGAAAGGGGGAGGACGGGACCCCACTTAGATTTTAATTCTATCTTTTTTTAAGGTTAAAAATCAATTTCTTTTAACTTTGGCTATATATCCCCCCACTAGGTTTTTTCCTGTGCCCCCACCATTCCAAAAAAATACCTGAAAATCAACAACAAATTTCAAAAAAAGCTCTAAAAATCAACTAACAAATAAAAAAATCCTTTGAAATCAACAAAAAAAATTTGAAATTTTATCGAAAAGATAGAATTAGGCTAAAAACATATGGTCGACTTTAAACATCTTTAATCTCCATTAAAAGTGTCTCCACTAGGCAAAAATCCTGGATCCACCACTGTTCACATCTCCCACAAATCTTAACTAATACATCACAAGCCTTGTGGTTAGTAACTTTTATGTTCTTGAATAGGGTAACAAATGAAATAAAATACGTAAATGTACATTATTTAAGTGGTTTTAAGTTCTCTTTTTTTTTATTTGGAATTCAACTTATTTTTATTTAGTTTTTGTATCATTTCCTTTCTTAAAAAGGTTTTCAGGGGTACGAGTTCTTTCTACTTTCCTCTCATCTATCTTTCATTTCCCTTTATTCCTTTTTCTTTGTAAAAAAAAGGCTTGAGAAAAATAAAAGATTTTAAGCTTTTATCTTTAGAGGAAAAACAATCTTGTAACTGTAACATTTCTTAGCATTTTCAATAGATTTTTTAAAAAAATAGAATTTTTGTCTTTATTTATCTCCAATAGATTTTTTAAACTAAAAGAAAATTGAAGTTCTGTTTCTATTTACCTCCAATAAATTTTCTAACTTGTTTAATAAAATATAGAAAACACGAAAAAGCTTAAAAACTTAATGGGTGGTGAAAAAAATTATTGTTTTATTCATTTCTATCAATATTATTAAACTATTACTAGTTTATGTAGTTTTTTAAATTAAAGTGTATTGGAATGATAAGTTTATACTATATTTTAATAACATAAATAATATTGAACTTTTTAAAATAAAAAATCTATTGAAGTAAAATGTATTTTATTTTAAGATGTTAAGTGTTGGTTCTTTGTAACCTTGTTATACAATAATATGTAAGATTTTTTAAATTAAGCCATACAACTCTCAATATATACAAACAACATTGAAATTTGACAAAAAATCCATGCATGGTTTTGATCGCCCAAAATCAATATTAAAGCCTAGATGTCATCTTGTAAGTTTCGTCATCTTTTAAGCCTACCCTTTATAAATCAACCCACCTCCACTTCTTTTCCAATAGCTTGTACACACAATCCAAATATCTAGATTTCAATCCCTTTGTGTCTTTTCTCCAATTTTCATGGCTTCTCTTCTTTCAACTTCACCTCTTTCTTCACCCACCCTTCTTCTTCAAACAACTCCAAGACTCCAATGCACCCAACTCAACATTGTCTCCATCACCTATGTAATATATTTTCTGGGTGCTAATTAATTTTCAAATTATATTATTTTGGTTTTAAACCTTTTTCATTTCTTGATTGCAGGGTGGACAAAGATTTGCGATCTTGAAAGCAAAGAAAATAACGTCTTTGCTTTCTCACTGTTTCAAGACCGGGATTTCATGCTCCCTTGTAAGAAACTGGTCCTAGTTATTCAAGTTATGTTGTTATGGGTGATCTAGGTTTGATACAATCAATACTGTTATCTTCGACACAGGCTCAACCAGAGACCCTGAAAATAGTGCAAACGACCATTGCTAATCAATTGTCAATTGATGAAAGCACGGTTGCCCCTGCGACCAAATTCGTCGATCTTGGTGCTGATTCTCTTGACACTGTAAGTTTTGCTTCAATCACTACAATAAAATTAGATTTATATGACACTTGAAACGCTTACGCGTTCTAATAGCATATTTTGTAAGTCTTAAGTTTATAGCACAATACTATAAAGTGTGATATCTAAAAATGATACAATAGGTTTATAGAACATTTCAACAAGTTTTGTATGATGCTTTTAAAATAAGTTGTTAAACTAATTATGAACCCGCATACCACTTTTGAAAAGTTTCCTATAAACCCATATGGCATTTATGTTTATAGGACATTGTTTATATAGTTGTATAAACACTAGTACAAATATTCACATTTGCCACGGTCAAAAACCGTGGCCATAGACCTTTAGTCACAGTTTTTCATTTTTATC
>LUCG01024556.1:240-10300 GCA_001633085.1 Carthamus tinctorius | reverse complement strand
TTATACCAAAAACCCAAACAGAAAACAAAACTTGTTTTCCAAGAAATCTTTTATCAAAAAACACAACAGATAAAACCTGATCCGTATCGAGTATGGAAGTGGCTCTGATACCACTGTTGGGATTTTACGGATACAAAAATAAATAAATAATAAAGCACAACGGAAAACTACGGTAAAATCCCAAACCATAGATCCAACCATGACAAATACGGATACAATACAAGGGGTTTTAGATATACCTTTAGGCTTTTCGCGAGAGACTTTCTGGAAGGCTAAAGGGATTGCACCGCTACTGCACCACTACGAATCCGGCTGCTAGACCGTCGCAGGATTACCCACGAACCAAACTGGTTTACGCATGTTCTGTGTGTGTTTGTCGAACACAAACCGAAAATCCTTTCGGTTTGTCCTTGGTGTCGATCAGAGAGAGAAGGGAGAGAGAGAGAGAGAGAGGTTTTTCTTAGGTTTCTTTTTCTAAAAGAAAACTGAATGAATCGAATGAATTCTTTTTGGGCTTACCTTTGTTTATATATCTTAAACCTGGTAAATATCCAAGCCCATTTAACTAAAAGTTCATTAGCTTTTAATTAAATTAAAACCGATTTAATTAATAAACTATTAATTAAGTAAACCTTTAATTAATTAATTTATCCATAAAATATTTAAACCAATATTTTATTTATCCTTAAATAATAAATAACTATTTATTATTTATTTCTCTCCAATAATTAATTTAACTAATTAATTATTTCCCACAAAACAACTGGTAATCCAATTGATTTCTAATTGGGTGTGTAGAAGTGTGACCCACTAGTGTCTTATAACATTGGACACAATAAACATTTGTTACTGTCTTGCACATGATCCAACACTTCTTGCTTAAGGCACATGAACAACCTGCACATGAATTAAGGATAGGTTGGATAGATTGTGTTCCATCCCATAGTGAGTGTAGTTTGGTGTAGTATGTTGACACGAATGTTCCGCCTTGTCGAGTAGCTGCGATTTGCTGCCTCAATTCGTATGCTCTAGGAGCACTCTCCTTCCGAAATCTTTTGAGAAGGTCCATCCAGATTTCAGCCATGTTGCTTACGTATTTGACGCTAGCATGAACGGTCTTCTCTATCAATGTGGTGAGCCATCCCTTTATCATTGCATCGCACTGCATCCATAGTATGTAGTCTTTTGATGTTTTCTGTGGTTTCTTGAAGGTGCCATCAACGACCTGAACTTTGTTTTTGGCAAACAGAAAGCTCGTCATCTCTTGTGACCAGTCTCCATAATTGTTGTCGGTAAGCACATAGTCGACGTGAAGTTGTATAAGGTAATCCGATGGGTGGAGGTAGTATGGTGAGTTGTAGTTGATAGATCCGCGAAAACTGCCTTCGATCTTGTTACTGTCATCATTTCGAGTCATCTTGATTGGAGTAAGAAATCAATCAGAGTATTATGGTTTGAACCTACTCCGATACCATCTAGAAATCGATGGTATCAAAGGTTTTCTTTTGTTGATCTTTTCTGCTTGAATTGAAAGGGAAATACAATCGAGAATATAAAGGGGAAAGCATCGAGAGTAAGAAAGGAAAAAACAAGGGCTAAAAAAGGAAAAGATATCGGCTAAGAAAAGGAAAGAAATAAGGACCAAAAAATAAAACAAAATCCTATACGGGTGTTGTTCGAAAAGGGAAGTGGCACGTATGGTGGTTCGTTGAAGATTCAACTAGTTCGAAGACCTTTCTTCGGGTGGTGATCTCATTTTCATATGTATGGGTCTATCGGCTTATTGTGTTTCCGGGTAGTCTCTAGTTACTACATATGTAGTTTTGTAGTCTGCGGCGGAGACTCTTGATTCCTTGTACTGGTTTGGAACTTTTGGTTTTGGTTTTTGTTATAATTGATTTCCGTCTCAAAAAGATAAAAACAAAATATGATTATGTGTGTAAATATGATTATGTATGTAAATATGATAAGATTGTAAACTGAAAAAATGAAAATGTAAGAAATATAAAGCAAATTAAATAAATAATTGTAAGCGTATAAAGTGTAAGTATAAAAAACCATTCTTCCCAAAAACCATTCTAATTTTTTTACGATATTTATAATATGATTAAATCCGAGAACATTCAATATTTAACTCATTTTGAATGTATTGACGAGACGATTATATTAGTGAAATTTGTAATAAAAATGTCTTTTATAATGTGTTCCAATAAATATATGATCATGTATGTTAATATGATAAGGATATAAAGTGAAAAAAGGAAAAACTAAGAGATAAAATAAATAAAATAACTAACTATAAAAGTATAAAGTGTAACTTCAAAATTAAAAATTCATTGTGTTTAACCGAGAATTGTGTGAGGGGGTAGGATATATATAGGAGGTTATGTTAGCAACCTCGATCTTATAAAATTCGTACTTGATGACATTTCTTATGCCAATAGCAAAGAGCTCCTCTCCCGCCATTTACTCTTTTCTTTCAAGATCTGTTCGATCGATGAAGGTACCTGAAAATTCCAAATCTATAACGTCATTCTCAGATCTATATGGCGGGCTCACTATCGAATTCGATACTGCATATTGGTTCTTGAATTCCCCAAAAGTTCCGATAAATGCCATTTGATTGGTTCTTGAATTGCGTTTTGTCTTGATCGGGTAATTTGTTTATTTATAGTTTTTTCAGCAATAAATATTGTGTATCTGATTAGATTTGGAAAATTTATGTTTTAATTTTGACATATTGGAGTAGTGCTAGGTCTATTTTCATTGTTTATGTCCGACTAAATACATATTCGCTTGAATTTTTACGACAAACCCAGTACGATCATCATTCTATTTGTGCTACCTGTTACAATTTTAATGAAATTGCAAAAAATATCTTAGTTTTTTTCCACATTCTATTTGTGCTAATTTTAATGAAATTGCAAAAAAATATCTTAGTTTTTTTCCACATTCTATTTGTGCTACCTGTTAATTTTAATGATCTAACCAGGCTATATATGGTTTCCAAGATAGATGGCTTCATTTTTATGATTTGTGAACTTAGGCATCATAGTCTATAAATCAATATCATAATTTTTGCTATAGCCGTAGCATAAAACTTGAAGTGTCCTATATAACAACTTAACTGGTGTCATAAAAAAGACGAGTTTAGGGCATTTTTTTGAAATTGTACATAAAATAACTAAAACGACAATTTGTTTAAAAATGTCCTTAAAAACTTGTTAAAATGTCAAAAAGCGTCATATAAACTAATTATAACTCCTTTAGGTAAGACACTTTAATTTATCTTATAAACTAGTCTATTAAGACTCTTACACGTTGATGGAGTCGAATAAATTTAATTTTGTGATAGTGAATTCTTTATTGTTTTAGAAATATCTTGTTAAAAATATGTCACCAAACCAATTCATGGCCACAGAATGCGAAATAGAGCATGTGTATATTATTTCATGGGTCCCAACTGAAAAATAAGTAAAACGTTGATGCTCTTCTTTTCTTATATGTGCGTTTCCCAATATAACTTTTAGATGTATTTATTGAGGTAGAAAAAACGATTTAATATTTAGAATCCGTTTACGAAACCGTTACCCACATAAATTACCAATGTCATTTACGTTATTAATTGAGCATGGAGGATTGAGAAGCTTACCTAGTAAGAGATAAGACAAGGAGTTAAGGATCGAAAATCTTATCACGGTAAATACGAGAAATAACTCTTACCTAGTAAACACTTACCGGGCTTAAAATATTTGTTTGCTAACAATCCATTTTCAAGACCAACAATGTTACACAATAAGGTAGTTGAATGTTAGTCTGTTGCCAGTAAACACTTACCCAATAAGAATTTGGTAAACGGACCAACATGATTCACTTCTTATTGTAACTCAAAGGGTCTTTGTATTTATAATTCAGGGGTTCCTTTGCATTATACTTGTAACCTTGAGCATGAACATGCTAGAGGAGCTTAGGAATACAATGTATGCTCACAAGTCCTTAAAACAAAGGTTATGGTAAATTCTGTCATTGCTAATATAGGATTCTTAGTCAAAGCCATCTTCAGTTGTTGAATGGCTTTTGCATTGGTGTAGCCTTAGTGGTCCACCGAAACAAATATTTCTCAAGATATGAATGGGGCAACTATACCCAACGATAAACTTGTGGTAGTAACCGGTTAGGCTGAGAAACCAATGCAGATACTTTAGGGGGCTTTTGGTTTGTAGAATTTGTTAAAATTCGATGGAATTGGAATGACCAATTTCATTGACCAAATTCCATGGTCCTGTTTGGTTCATGGAATGTTAACTAAGAAATCTTTCAAATTCCTTCAACCACGGATTTCATCATTTCATACGGTAACCCGTGGAATTCTTTGGAATCTTTTCTCCCCTCTCGTTTTCTCCATCAATGGTTTTCTCATCTCCATTTGTCGCTCTCTCATCCGAAATCCTTTNATATATATATATATATATATAATTACATAATCAAATTATATTATATAAAAATAATATAATTTAAAGCGGTTCTATTTGGGTTCGATCTTTGGGGAAATCGATTTTGTTCGGGTCGATTTTTTCTGGTTGAGATGAAAACCAAAACCGAAATCAAACTATTTTCAGTTTTCGGTTCGGTTTTTTCGGGTCGAGATGGAAACCAAATCCGAATCGAACTGATTCTGGTTTTCGGCTCAACTCGGTTTTTTCCTGTTGAGGTGGAAACCAAAACTGCAACCAAACCGTTTTCGATTTTCAGTTTGGTTTTTCCGGTTTCTGTTTTCCGGTTTTAGTTTCTCGTTTTTTCGATTTCGATTTGGGTTTGCTCACCTTACCTTTTACAATTTCATTCCAATTCCATCCAACCAAACATGACCAAAATGCTGAATGTTACCTATGCTAGTGTTGATTGCGGGTATAGACCATAATGTCATCAAAGAAGATAAGTACATAATTTAGAAAGAATGAGCATATCACATCATTCATCAATAATGATCAGAATATTGTGAGAGTGCTGGCCAGAACAAACGGTACGATGAGAAACACATGGTGTCCCACAGAGTTCTCATCACAACAAAATTGGATTTATAGGACTCCACCAACTTTTAAGCGTCCTATTAGACAACTTTATAGGACTTTGATTTATGATCAAACATATAAACTCATATATTAAAACTAAATCTCTCTTACAAATGTTTCCTCTCAAACAGAAAACACAAGCCCTAGCATTACACATTGTATCTCTAAACTTAAATGAGAAGAAGAAAACGTGTTAATCATAATTCAACTAAAACACAACATTTATACTTCCATTAACAAATTTCCAATTAGCACCTCCAACTATAAGAAATAGTACTCTGCTACCCTTTAAGAATCCTCTATGTTGTAAGTATAGTCCATGCGACCCTTGTAGTTCCATCAGCTTGTCACAACAGTCCCTTTAATCTCTGTCTTTAATCATATATGAAGCACAACCCTCTTTATTCCAACAACAGCTAAATTACCTAAACCTATTAAAAAAACAATAACAAAAAAACGAAAGTCAAGATTGTGTTATCAACCAATATATTTCAACACCCGTCCTCAATCTTGGCTGTTGAATAAACCAACTAATTTTAACTTTGAACAAGGATTATTATGTTGATTAATAAGATCTTTAATGAAAATACCATTAGCTACTTTAAAGTAATAATATTCAAATACCAACACTCAAGTACTAACCTTTTCTTGAAATTGATAAACATCTATTTCAATGAGTTAAGTACCTTCGTGAAAAAATAGGATAGGACAAAACAAATTTACAAGTAAATCAACAACTTCTAAAATATTCAAAGTTTTAAGAATCCTAATGATCTCATAATTTATACAAGCAATAGCACAATATCACAATATTGAGATTCTGCAAAAGAACAAGAAATCATTATATATCTAAGAAACAAGTACTAATCTAAATAGAGCATCTAATAGACAAATACCCATGTCAGCAACAATGAAAGCAGATAAATGAAAGCTTTTTGATTTGGTGAAACTATCACCTTTACTTGATGACAAATTCAAATATCTAAGAACTTTAAAAACTAATTTCAAATGAGATTGACTTTTAAAATGAATAAACTAACTAAACATATGACACTAAACGCAATAACTGAAGAAGTAGCTAATACATGAATTAATCCACCCATTAATTAAGGCTAGGTTACGCAGTTTGTATGTCGTGTGTTAGATTAAATTAGTCTCCAATTTAATTGAATGTTTTCTAAACTAATTGTTTTTGGGCCTTTATATGTAATTGAATATAGGTTATGTATGGGCCGAAAACCTAATTGGACCCTATGAAAAGAGTGTTCAAGGTTTTGTACTTTTGTATTCTTTAGTTTTGATTTTGAAGAGTGCATAAAACATACAGACTACAGTGAGATTAGCTAGCTCACATGAAATTCGCCTCATTCATCTGTAGTTTTCTTCATCATCATCCCATGCATATGTAATCATCCGACATATTTGAATAGTAATTTTATTTGTTCTATTTGTATTTCTTACCTGTTTCAGTCTTTATGGAGTTCTACGAAGGTTTGCTAGTTCAAATGGGATCTACAATTGGTATCAGAGCCTCCTAAAAAAGATTTTCTTTAGAAGGCCACAACAACAATCTTCGTAGGTCAAATAAACCGCATCATATACATTCAAGCCCTTCAATAATATTTCTATGTTATATGTTCTCGAGTTCTTTTTTCGACACTTGAATAAAAACTGTGGTGTAAGCTTAAAAGGTCGATTATGTCGACTCTTGTCGAACTGGAATATGGACTTTACGTGTTTGTTTTTCCGTAGATTTTAGTAGGTTCTGTTTAAGAAGATAAAATGAGTTTTTATTTTTGCAAAAGAATCGGTACCATTACGTTGTTTTCATTGTTAGACATCACTTGTTAGCTCGAAAAAGTTCAAACCCCTGTTTTCCCTTTGTCTTTTGGTCGTAAGCTTCCACTTGGTGGTTGATCTCTGATCCAATGTTACTGAATGCTTTCGTCTCTATCAGTTGGTACCATGGCAATTGATCTCTAATCAGGCCAAAACAACTACTAGTGAGAGACATTTTTCGTGTCATAATCTAATAAAGCACTATATGGTATTTGGTCAAGTTTTGAAGTGGTAAACAATTCTTTCAAAAGGATATAGCCTATTGTCTAAGAGTCTACCCAGAAATGGATCTATGTCGGTGTTTGTTTGTCTCGGACCAGGGATGCTAATCCAACACCTCTGAAGCTATAACAAGAAAACTTGCTCAATGACGGCTCAAAATCTAATGGTTTTTGAAGCATTTGGTGCTCTAAAGGCTTATGATCTTGAAGGAAAATGGGGATAGGTTCTGCTTATCAAAGCTATTACATCAGTGAATGTCCCAAACATATGTTCGTCTCGATCAACTTAAAGGATTACTTAGATCAGACAAAGCCAAAGAATATGGTCAAATCGTCTAGAAGCAACCTACGGACTGAACTCCACTAAACATCCGTAGAATGAGAACAGATGCCTCTAGATCCACACTCTAAACTTGCCCAATCCAAGTTCTTCCAGAAAATCAGGTTCTCTGATCCAATCTAGGAACCAGAGAACGTTTAGACCTTTGGAACAACATGACAGAAACAAGTTCAGAGCTTTTCCTATACATGGCGTAGTAGAAGTGGACTTTGTTTCTCAAGAGCTTTGATACTCCACATTTTTAATCTTCAATGTTTCAGGCTCTTTGACCCAGTGGCACAGACAAACCAAAGCAACCAATTAGAAGATATTTCTAAACCAGAGATATCCTTGATTAAGGACGAACGTCAGTTTTTCCTCCCTTGATCAAATTTTCATTACCAGAAAACCATTGAAGACTAGAGCTACCAGTGATCAGACTAACCCGAGATAATAAGAAGCTCTGGATTTCAAAACTAGATGCTCTGATCACTTGGTTCAGAAGCTCTGATGAGTATAAAATCGCATTTATGAAGAGCAATATAGAAGTGACCACTTCTAACAATACAAATTAGAGGATCTGGATATAAGATCAAGACCAAGCGATCACTTGGTTCAAATGCTCGACTCATTATTGAAGATACCAAGGGAAAAGAACCAGACAAGAATCAGATTCACGATAGAGGAATAACTCAAGTGATCTAGATGACCTTCATAAAACATCGGGTGACCAGAGGACAACATACTAGAGGACAGTGAGCTAGAGAAATGGCAAACCAGAGGTCGTTGGTCTAGAGGTCAAGGAGATTCAGACCAAGAGCCCGATTATCAGAGCTCTGCAGTTAGGTAAATGTTGTTATAGAGTTCTTCATATCTTGAGCAATGTTATGCATAGCTTTTCGTGTAACTAATTTCCGATAGGTGCATACGTCTGCTTGAAGCTCAAACTTAAAATAGTCTAACAACTTTGAAATGCTTAAAATTAGATCTACATCTCTAAGTGTATTTTCATCTATAGATAGACGTTGGACTATTAGAAGATTCTACATACTCTTCTTGATTGTATCGCTCTATTTCTCGACTACTTTTCATAGAACATCATATCAACCTTTTGGACTCAAAGAAGCAGCTCCAAACAAAATTGCTATCAACCTGCTGTGAGAACACAAATCCATCTGCCTTACATGACTCTTGCTCATAGGCTTGTGGATGGTCAAAGGTAAAGACAAGGTTGTAAACGAAAGTTGATAGAGGTGATTTAGACGTTCAAGGATATGAGCACATTTCTAGGGGGAGCTCTGAAGATCGGTGCAGATCAGAAGAGAGAATACCAGAAAAGCTCGTGAAGATTGAAGAATTGGAAGATTCCTTTACAACATATTAGGGGGAGAATTTTTAGATTAAGCTAGCCTCAACTTAATTGAATATTTCGTAAAGTAATTATTTTTGGGCCTTTATATTAATAAGGCTTTAGGTTATGTGTGGGTTGAAAACCTAATTGGACACTACAAAAAGAGTGTTCTAGGGTTTGTAGTTGATAGTATTGATTTTGTAAAGCGCACAAAACACACAAAGACTACATTGAGATTAACTAGCTCACATGAGAGATGCCTCATTTATGAGTGGTATTCTTCTTCATCATCCCCTCCATATGTAATCATTCGATATACTTAAATAATAAGTTTATTTGTGTTTCTTATCTATTTCTGTCTTCATGGAGTTCTACAAAGGTTTGCTAGTTTGAATGGGATCTACATCGTCTCAGAACTATCCCTGGTGAATACACGTTACATTCTCAAGCATCCATAGTCATGAGTACTTGAGGCATTAGGCACAATGCCATGAAACCCAAAAGTGAGTTGTACGACTCTTAATATGGGACCTTACACCAGACATAACCGACCTTCCATGAAAAATGAAGGTTACGTCGTAGGTTTTGTAGACATTTTTTTACCGTATAATGGCTTATACCTTTAGAATCTTTTTAGCAGGCTTAAACATAAGTTCCCTGCTGATTCCTAATTTTCACTTGTAGTAATTTCAAGGGAATCTCATACATTTGTTGATCTCGAGATCCAAGGATATTCGTAAACAAATTGTAACCCTCTAATTTAGTAATATATTGATATCTCTTCCTACGTTTGTACATTGTCATCCTATTAGTGGAACCATACTAAATCTCTTTATATCGATTTACATTTCGCTTTGATATCTGATTGTTATCGATATTTGAAACCTTGGCACCTACAATTGGTATCAGATCTTGACAAATCTAGATTTGAACTTGAAAGATTGTACATTTTGAGTTTTCGGATACTTGGTAAAATGCTAGTTCAGGAAGGAAATCCATTTCCAATATCCACTTCAGACTCTGTGTTAGGACCGAATTGTCCTAATTAATTGAAAGTTTTATAAAGAAAGCTTTGAGAGAGTTTAGTTTGTATTTAACCCAATCTTGGGTTAAATGGGCTTGGGCTTAGGCCTTTANTGAAAATCATATTCAATGAGAGTCGTGTGAGGATATTGTGAGTGTGTTCTTGTAAGCTTAGGGATCCCTTCAATAATACAAGAATTTCTTCATCTTCTTCTCTATCGATTCTTCTTCTATT
>LUCG01024548.1:0-15235 GCA_001633085.1 Carthamus tinctorius | reverse complement strand
CACACACACAACAGGAGCGGTGTGTACAAACCGCCGGTTTGTTCAACAAGCCGAAGCCGCTGCCCAGCCCGCTGAACCCGCCAGGCCGACGGCTTCCAATCCGCCGAACCCAAGGGCCCGGTACGTACGCCCTCATGGTCATGCAGGGTTCACCTACAATGGCTTCAGACCATTAACACTTACCGGAGACATTAGTCAGTGTGCGTAAGCTCGTTCAGCATTAATTTAATTTTTGTTGACATTTTTGGGTCAATGATCATCAATTAAGCAAAATAAAATGAAATTTACCATAGTCAACAATGGATGTGGTTTCGATTGATAGAAGGGAAAACATGCGTGGTGTGTGGGTCCAGTGAATTCAATCCAACGGTGGTGAACGTCGCAAACACGTCACCCACCCCCCCTCAGATCAAAACCTACTACTCTTCTTCTCACTTTCCGGCTTCAGCTCCCCCCCACTGCACACAGATCCGATTCCGATCTCCCCTTTTCCGGCAGAAAATGTTGCCGCCGGAGCTCCAACCTCGAACCTACCGTCCCTACATCTCTCCGTCCATGAGCGCCCCCAACTTCCCTACCACCTTCAACAACAACAACAACAATGGCTACTCCCCCGAACGGCGGAACCCTAGCCCTGTTTACGCCAATTCCGGCACCAGCACCACCACCTCCAACAATAACGCTCGCCGATCCCTCAAAAACTCTCGCTTCGCTCCGTCGTCGTTCGTGCACAACGCCAGGATCGCCATCGCGCTGGTCCCCTGCGCTGCGTTCCTCCTCGACCTCGGCGGGACTCCGGTCGTGGCCGCCCTAACCCTAGGCCTCATGATCGCTTACATTCTCGACTCGCTCAACTTCAAGTCCGGTTCCTTCTTCGCCGTCTGGTTCTCGCTCATATCCGCACAGATTGCTTTCTTCTTCAGTTCGTCGCTGTTCCTGACCTTCAATTCGATCCCTCTAGGTCTCCTTGCGTGCTTCGTGTGTGCCCTGGCTAATTTCTTGATCGGTGTTTGGGCGTCGCTTCAGTTTAAGTGGATTCAGATCGAGTATCCGACGATTGTGCTCGCCCTGGAGCGCCTTCTGTTTGCCTGCGTCCCGTACATAGCTTCGGTGCTTTTCAGCTGGGCGACTGTCTCTGCGGTTGGTATGGTGAATGCTTCCTACTATCACATGACGTTTAACTGTATCTTCTACTGGTTGTACTCCATTCCTCGAGTTTCGTCTTTCAAATTGAAGCAGGAAGTGAGTTACCATGGAGGAGAGGTTCCTGATGATAATTTAATCCTTGGACAGCTCGAGAGTTGCTTGCACACGCTGAACCTTTTGTTCTTCCCTCTGATGTTTCACATTGCGTCTCACTACTCGATTGTGTTTTCATCTGCTTCTACAGTTTGTGACTTGTTTCTTCTCTTTTTCATTCCTTTTTTGTTTCAACTATATGCCTCCACCAGGGGGGCTCTCTGGTGGGTCACCAAGAGTGAACACCAGCTGCGGAGTATCAGGCTCGTGAATGGCGCCGTTGCTTTGGTCATTGTTGTGATATGCTTGGAGGTCAGGGTTGTTTTCCATTCCTTTGCGCGGTACATTCAGGTTCCTTGGCCTTTGAATTATCTTTTGGTCACGGCTACAATGCTAGGAGGGGCTGCTGGTGCTGGTGCTTATGAAATGGGTATGGTTGCTGATGCTTCCAGTTCGTTGGCTTTCACTGGTTTGGCCGTCTTTGTGAGCGCTGCTGGAGCAATCGTTGTGGGATTCCCTCTGCTGGTATGTCATCTTCAGTCACATGCTATTTTTTGGCATGCTTTTCTTGTTCAACTGCCAATTTTTGATTTGCAAAAGTCGTGCCTTATCGTATATATTTTTATTGGTCGTTAATCAGGTTTGAGAAGTAATGTTGGGTTGTCTTTTTTTTATCTTTTTCTTTCTTACCTAACAATGGGCATTGCTCTAATATAAGAATTGAGCTGCCAATCCTTCAATTTTCTACCAAATGGCTAGTTAATAAGTGCTATGTTAAGCGGTGATAATTGGGCTTAAAGAAATTAAGTGGACTAAGTGCGTTGAAGCAGCTACGTGGATTAACATAGACGCACCACTCTCCCTCCTCTTCCATAGGTTATAATCTTGGACCAAATCAAGCTATACCAACAATAACCCAATCAATTTCCTTAGATAAGTTTCAAATCTGAATGTTTTTCCCCCAAATCCAACTCAAACCAGGTTACCTAGGAAACTGTGATACAGCAATTTGCTAGCTAAAGATATTAGCCAGGTCTTGATTTTTTAAGAAGCATAGTGAAATGATGCAATCATCTAATTACAGATGTTAGTTTGATTTACATAGCATCTTTGATGCGAGGCAGATTTTGGTCCTGCTATACCAATGATTGGCATTATTAATAATTTAACTTTGATATGTTCACTCTTAGTGATTTGCATATGTAATTTTGATAAATTGTCAGCAGAAAAGTTTACTATAATATTAAGATATATAATATACCTATTATAATGGGAGCATTTGGTATGTGCTTAAGTGTTCTTTTGAAAGTCCAACTGAAACATCCAAGAGCAATAAGAATGGCAACCTAGTTCCATTGAAGTCTTTTAGAACACTACTAACAGGAAGCCCAAAAGTTGGCTGAATGTTTGCTTATACAAACATGAGGATAGTCTTAATCGTCTACTATTTCCACCAATATTCTCAATTTTGATGGAAGGACTTGGAAATGTCCAAAGGAATTGGAAATTGTTTAAAGTAACTTTGAATATTTATGCAATAATTACGAGGCATGGTAGGAAGGTTCTTGTACTTACCCTTGCATTATTCGGACCTTTTGTTTTATAGGAAAGAAAACCATATCCTCAAATAGTATTAGCCTATATATTTTACTATTTTAGCAATTTATCAATGATGTTTGATTTTACTTTTAGCAATTTATCGTGATTGTCGTCATATTGTTTATATAGTGGTTAAGATGAGGAACTGGCTCCATGAGTCAATTTCTTTGGGTAGTTTTCTGAAGTCCTCTTTTAAGTGGTGTTTGATAAAAAATCTGGTTCCAATGCTGCAATGCTATGGTTCTATCATGGAAACCTTTGTGAATGGAGCTTTGTAACTAGCGGCCAGTTTCCGTTGCTAGAGTCTTTTCCATGTGCACGGAGCCCTAATGAGGGGAGCGTTTATGGTTTATGTTCCATATGCCAACTTTTTTCTTTGTGCTACTTCTACTCCTAGGACGGGTGACAATTAATCCTTCTATGCTTCCACCGATAATCACATCTAACTACTTGCACGAATTATACATGCCAGATGTGGTGGTTTCTGGACCACGTGTAGCATGTCTTATAGCCACCTTGTTGTTTGATCTTTTACTAGGAACAAGTGCTGAGTATATGCATCGGTGTTATAGTTTCAGTATGCAACTAGTTCTAATGACCAACTGATACAAACATTTTTAACCCTTGATGGTCTGAAGCAATTTGAGATGGGATGGTAACAAAGGACCGTATTATTTGGTTATCAAAAATTTATTGCCTTCCTAGGTGTATATTAGTGTATGTATCTCTTTTCAAGAGAATCACTAGGTTTTGGACACCTGTTTTCTTAACCGGAGTTTATTTGGGATTTTGCTTCCGACACAATTTTGTTATCTTGAGCGGCCTTTTTAGCATTGCATTTTCTTTTAACTTATATTTCTAGGCCACATGAACAACATCTTTTATTCTACTTTCTTTGGATTACTGTAACACCATAACCACAAATGGACATAACATAAACAATAAATGCCCAAACCGACAAAAGTAGCATTGAGTATAGGTCAACAATCTCAATTCATCTCAAAGTTGCAACGCGAAAATAAAGTACTACTGCTGAGATTTATTACAAATTCAAATCAAGTCTAAGGCGACTTTCTGACTAACAAAAGCCACGAGGATCACACCTTTCTCTTCCCTTTGTTGGAACCCTTCACTTGGTACATTTTGGAAAAAGGTTTTAGTTTTAAAAACAAGGGTTAGACCAAAAAGTATTGTGAATTCCCTCTAAGCATAACCGTTCAATTTTGAAGCCAACACATCAAAATATCTTTAATGGCAACATAATATCATAATGATTAATCCAGTGCACACTAAGACACACCTTAATAACAGTTACATACTTATGGTCACACACACTGACCATATTCACTTCGCTACACCTGCCAATACTGTAGGCAACCTAAAACAGGTTCATGTTCTCTACCTGGGTACACACCTCCCATTTAATCTGGCCAACATCACACACCCACACACACTGAAATTCACACTTGATTAAACAACACGTTTAAACATAAGGCTCACGACAAGTATTTAATATGCTTAAGAATTGTAACATGTATAAATGAGTAGTCATTCATTCCAAAAAGTAAGGAAACTTACCTGATGTTCGAGCCTAATCACACACTTTTAGGCTAGGATTTCACCAACTGTACATTTGAATTGAGGTTACCAGAAGACAAGTTTAAACCCAAAAAGTCCTTGGACCACTAGTAAGACCCTTAGATAAGGTCCCAAGATGCAGCCTTAGACTACCCTTCCCAGTTCACATGAAAACTGAAATTGGGCAACAGTCAGTCACGCGACGTGACACTCAACCAAAGTCGCGGGGAAACTCGTACCTCTCACTATTTCACCTCCACATACTTTGCTCGGATTGGCTCACCAAAACCCAACCCAGCTGATAGCCATGACTTATTTTGATAAAAACTCACACCAAACTTGATATAACATCAATCCTTAATCGTAATTACAATCTAATCCAACAAATGATTCATTTGATCGATTTACCATTAGAGATAAATCAAACCATATAACTCTTGATTAGATTTACCCACTCCACCATAAGAAATTGACAATATGCCATAATCAAGGATAAATCGACCAAACACAACTTTCTCACCAAAAATGTTTCTTTGTGATTAATTCCATGTTCTGATTTGTCGACCTAAATGGTTTCATTCTTTTCTTGTGTTGGCTTGCTAATTCTCGGGAACTCTTATTTTAGTCCATGTCTTTCAAGTTTCAACATTTCAAACTCTTTTCATGAGTTCGCAATTTGCAACCAAAGTTTCCAACTGGTGATATACTTTCCTTGTATCCTTGGCGATTTCCAATTCTACCAACACAAGAAAAGGTGATAATGGCTATTAGGTAGAGTTTGGTACACATACATGATTTGATAGGACATGACAAGACATGACAAGAGGGTGGGTTTGGACATGACTAGACATGACAAGTGAGGATAAGACATGTTGTGGGTCTGGTGTACGACTAGGACTGCACAGGACAAGATTAGGCATTACCTAAAAGTTCTTTGATGATTATATACATCATATAATAGTAATAAATTACAAAGATCTAGTAGATATTCAAATAATCTAATTTATGAACATTTTACACATTTTTGTATACATAAATACTTATATATATATAATAGTACCAAATTGGAATAAAGAATTTGATATAATTAATGGTTTGGAAAAACCCAGTTTCTATCCTTATGAATTGGTGGAGGTGAGGTGGAGGTTGTTGCAACTACAATTGTGGATTTGTGGTAGAGCCGTAGAGGCAGTGTTGGCTGGGTGAATGAGGGTGACTATGGAGGACATGAAGATGTGGAAAGTGATGGTGGTCCTGGTGGTTGTCTCGAGGAGGTAGAGGTAGAGGTGGTGGTTATGGTTGCCGATGGTAGTCGTGGTGGTGGTTATGGAGATGGTCGACGACAATAGTGGTGGCAACGGTGGGCGATGGTTACCAGTGGCCGACGGTGGTTGTGGAGGAGGTTGTTGTAGTAAAGAACGAGGTGGAAGTGGCCCACTGTGGTTATTGAGGAGGAGGTGAAGTAACCGACACTGGTTGTTGGAAGCTGTTGCTAGCGACAATGGACGATGGTGACCATCAAAAGAAATACCATATTAGGGTTATATCAAATGAGGGTAATTCAGTAGTATTTTAGTTTCGTTCCGATACCTATTTTGGTAGAACAAAAGAAAGTCTCTTTTATCTCACCCCGTCCCTGTCCCATGTTGCGGCCATACTTAGAATGGTGAGTTTTTGTCCGGTCTCATGTTTGGGCCAAACGTATGTTGATTTCTGTCATGTCTAGTCTAGTCCCATGTACCTACCATACACATCCTTAAGTAACAACCAACTAGAAGGCTCTCATTTTTATTTATTTATAATCAAAATTCAAAATACTTTAAGATGAGTTGAAATCCTTTGGTTCACTATATTTATAGTTGTTTGAATCAAGGATAGATAGTCAACATGGAATATAACTTACATGATAAAACGAATAACCATCCATGAGAAATAGATGGTTTACTTCCTTTCTTCTCCACAAAGTTGAAATTTTGTTGGGACCTATTTTTCATAGTGAACTAGTGTAGGTGGTACTATGCTTCGTGATGTGCAACATAGACCTATGATGCACATAAACGCCTAGGGTTAGGCCGTTCCCGTTTCCGATACTTGCAGGAAACCGATACTTCATAGAAACGCCAAGAAACGTTTCCTCTTCACCAGAAACGTTTCTGGTGAAGTTTCGGGGGAGTTTCGGCAAAGTTTCGGTCGAGTTTCGGGCTTTTTAACTCCAAAAAACTGAAGAAGGCTAATGGGCTTGGGCTAAACTGATCGTATTCCATCCCCAATCCCTATTAATTCCATTCGATCATTATCAGTCGATCATTATCAATCGAATTTTCGATCATTCATATGAGATATCAGTCAAATTAGTCGATCTTTCTTCATTCATATCAGTCGATCATCATCATTCATCATTCATCAGTGATCATAATTCATATCAGTCCTAATCGATTATGGCTTCTGCTTCTCAACATTCTCTTGAAGAAACACAAGGATCAACTACAGACTAACCTCCATTGTGGGACAATATGACTAAACTGGAAAAACTTCCTGGATCAGGAGGATGTTGGAAATTTAACTGGTTGGATTTTCTATTTTGGTTGGATTTTCTTTAATATATATATATATTTTATATTTTATATTTGCTGTATCTTTGCCGTATCCGTATCTTGAATTTTTGAGATTTGCCGTTTCCCGTTGCCGTATCCGTTTCCGTGCAACCTAGACATAGACTGCGACAAATTGGGAAGTTATTTATGTTTCTTTATCGAACTTCAAGAGATGCAAGGGGGTGGTAATGAAACAAGTACCAAATAGTAGGAGACAACTATTGTAGTTGGGGTGTAGGCATTAACATGAAAATGAAGAAACTTGATCTTAACTACTAATTGCCTTTCTTGGTTACCTCGAAAACATGGTTTTCCAAGTTTATTGAAATAACGAGGAAGTCGTTGAGAGTTCTAATTGGCATGATAACTGCAAGAGTGTGAGTATTGCACATGGCCACAGAAAGTGTATAGGTGTTGTTTGTTTTCTTGAGAGGTGCTGAAGTCTGAAGTTTTATTTCACTTCGGATTGATAATAGGTGGTGCTGGAGTCTTATAGCAGAGGCAATAAGGCTGTTTGTTTTTGAAACTGATAAATGACTGAATGTTTTTAACTATCTATTGTACCTCTCATAATAAATGGCTAGGACTATTGGGGTATCTAATACCATATATATTTACTCATAAGTATATAAGATAGTTATCAAAAAATCTTTTGTAACTATTGCACTTATCTTCAAACAATTAAATTTTAAGCATTACCTATCTATAGCATCATCCAACATTTTCACTTGTTTATTCATGATTATTATGAAAAATTTATGAAGCATAACATATAGACATATAGTATGATAAGTTACATAGTGTTTAGTAGTCAAAGTGTCATTGTTGTTTTACTAATATATAATGTATAATTGAGATATTATGTTTAATTTAATCTTGTATTAAATATTTTTGCTAAATAAATAATTTATTTATAAATTAATAGCATGATTAAGTAAATTAATAAAATCAAAAGTTTATTAAAAATCTGGACCTCATAAAAATGTCTATATACATTACAAAGTGAATAACAAGACTACAAAGAGGTTTTAGGGATTAGGGAAATAAGATTGCATTACGAGACTAATAAGAGATGAGCTTACTCCTTGTCCAGTATGAGGACGGTAAGAGGTTTTAAGCCCTTGTCACAGGAAAAAAACAAACCGTCTTAATAGCGTAACTTTATATCCAATAAGACATAAGTGGTAAACAGGAGGGTTTTTTTTTTTCTTTTCAAAAAACAAACGAAACCTAAGGAAAGATTGGGGAGGGCGGGGTATTAGAGTCTATGAGTCTAAAAATGATGTTATCATATTTAGAAAATAAGGGATAGAATCAGATCAGGCAAACCAGTGTGGAAGATGATTATGAATGTTAATAATGCATATGTCATGTGGTATGGTTGAATAAGGTTGGGTTCTGATGATAAGTTGAGTTAATGTGAGAAGTTTATCAACCGTTGGATGCACATTAGGATGAGATGCACCTGGTCAATCCCCGTATCAAGCGTGATTCATGGGTTGGCTTGAGATTAAAAGGGATCAAGGATTGAGATCCACTTCTCATGCTTCTCATGTTAACTCAACCTCTCACATGATTTTTTGCCTGCTTGAATAAACCTGTCAGGTAAATTTTAGGTAGACCTAGAAGGTGGTGTTTACGGATGTTATCATAGTGAAATTGAAGGAAAAGATTCAGTATCAACTACTTGGGTAAATTACAATAGAGTTTATGAAAGAATTCTTGGAGCTTTTGGATAAAATAATGAGAATTAAGGAAAATCATTCTTAAATTTAGCAATAGCTTAGCTTTGTTAGTTGGAAGCACTTCAGGGAATGTAATTGTCACTTGGTAGCCAAGTACACTTTGTCCCTACTTGGAATGGGTATGGGATGTAATGCATAAATTTGTGAAGTCATAAATGCAGATTGTTTAGTGATACACAGAATTTTAATTGCAAATAGCTACTTGCATAATGTTAGACCGGTTTTTGTTAGAGCTTGGTATTTACCAGATCCAAAGGTTAAAGTAAGGCCTTTAGATATCAAATTGTATCTCAATAAAATAAGCTATAACATCAGTCCCTATAAGTTACAATCAGATATGTGATCAAATTTTAGCTCTTTTCTTGATGTCATGAAATTCAACAGTGGTGGGAAGAAAAGAGAGGAAAAACGAAAAGCAAACAGAAGTCAATCATTTAATTTTGTAAAACAACTGTTTGAAACCAATGCTGCTCCCTATGTTTTAAAAGGCGCGAGGCGCTCCAAGGCGATTAGCTGCCCGAGAGCCTCAATTTTTTGAGGCGCATTGAGGCAAGGGATTCACATACGCGAGGCGCTTAATGTTACCAAATATTTGTAATAATTTTATAACTATATCTCTAGTCTCAAACACAAACAACTTAACAATTAACTTAATAAAGCAAAAACACCAAGTAACATATGTCATATTGCATGAATGGAGGAGTTCATGATTTATAGAAACGGTGAGAAGGTCAAGAGACGCGAGAAGGTCAAAAAACGTGATCAGCAATTAAAGATTGAAAGTCTAGATCAAAAAAACCTAAAGCCAAAAATCTGAGCCCAAACCTAAGTCGATGTACGTGAGGCTGTAAAAGCGACGCCTCAGAGCCTCGTCTCGCCTCGCTGCCTCAGACAGCTGAAGCGCCGCCTCTTGTAAACGCAAGGACCTCGGTGGTCGGAGGCGTTCAGGCCATAGCCTCACCTCGCCTCGTGCCTCAGGGTGCCTCAGGCGCACTTTTTAAAACTAAGGCTGCTCCGATCTAAAGCTTCTGAAGCTTTTGGACGTTACAGAAACTATAGATTTTTCAAGTCTAATGATATCATATGACATGACTTAGTTGTTCTATAAGTTTTTGAAAACTTTGAATTTTTCTTAAAGTACAGAGGCTGAAAACGGGGTATGAGGCAGTGGTGGTTATTCTCAGTTTGCTTATCATAGAGTGCATGATTTGCTCCTACATGCATTATGTGTGGTTGAATTTTGCTTACTTTTTCCGGGATTGTCATTGCCAGTCTGTCACAAATACGTTCAATAGCTTTTAGCTTACTTGATCAAAGTAAATGTGCTCAAATTAGATCCAAAATATGGTTTAACAAGTTAAATACAGCAATTTTACTCAACTATATATTAAAGGGCAGTATGGGTACTCAGTGGTTGGTGACTGTAAAAGGAGCTAAAGGCTGCTAAGAAGTAGAGTGCTAAAAAAAGCTAGCCTGTTGTATCCCAATGTGCATTGTTTTACAGTCATGTAGTGATTTTGTCTTTAAGATTTATATATTCTCATCTTACAAGTTAGTTATTCAGTTTTCAAGCATGTATAGATCAATTACATGATAAAGCTTGTTGAATCGCTCGATTAAATCCAATAACTGTTAGGTCCTGCTAATAGAAGTGCACCTGAAGTAGTAATACTCTGCATGGAGCCACTCGTTAACAAGATGCTCATATAAAAAGTAGAGAAAAATGGGTCACAACCTTTGGACTGCAACATCTCTTGCTACTAGGCAGAACATATTATTCTCATCATTTTGAGGCCTTGTTAGCATTCTATTTCTTTCTTCCCACTTCAAATAACTAAATGATGGAAGGCTAGAGGATTGGGGAGCTACTTATCAGCTAGCATGGTATACGTGTTGACCTTGGGATCCTAAGTATACACTATGCAACGTAGTGTTGAATGATACATCTAGCTCAGTGGTTTACGAAATATTTGGTGGCTGTTAACCGTTAGTAAATACACTTTTTGATGCTCGCTAACAGAATTTTTTGCCAATTAAATATTCCTTGAACATCTATATGACTGCATTGTCTCAATATCTGGGAGTGGGGTGTGAGATTGTTGGTTTCTGAAGGAAAATGAGTCAGTCTTTTCAAAGTTCCATCTATGCCACTACGCTTTCACGTTGTTTTCAGAATTTCTGTGTGTGTGTGTGTGTGGTGTCCATATGATAATGGTGAGAAGACAAGGGGAGGAGAGCAATGTATGTACTTTTCTTGATTAAGGAAGGACGTAAACTGTAAGGTGTGTTAGGGTGAGGCCTCTGTGGAAATCTGAACGCTCTGTAAGGTTGTGTTGGGTGTTTACTTTGTCCAGTGGGAATTTGGGTTTTGACTTCGTATAAATCCTCAGATTCAGTCATATATCATCACAAGTCTATTATCCCAATGTAGTTGGGCTACTCGGAAAATGGAACCGAGTTCAGATGCTACAACATATTTCTAACAGTCACTCTTGTAGAAAAAGATTGTTGATTGCAATTTTTATCACTCCGTTACAGTTCCTTACACCCCTTCAATAGCTAGATTTTATCAATATCATTGATGTATACCTTGAAGCATGGAAGCTTCTACCGCTTGCTGAATCCTATATTGGGTACTTCATGGGTGCAGTTGTTCAGGGTGCAGAAGGGTTTTCATGAGTCACTATTTTGACCCACATTGCTGGCCACAAAATGCAGAATGAGAGGGCAGTTTTGGTCTTTTTTCAAAAAAGTTGGAGAGATTAAAATATTACTGTCATAACTTCAGGAGTTAGAGGTACAAGTAAAAATACAGCTTGCATTTCATGTCTGAGAAAAGAGGCCAGGCGATTGCGATACGAGACATTCTCTTCCCAAAAACATACGTCACTTATTTATATATGTCTATTCTCTGCTGTATATAATGTATGCTTCTCTCTTTGAACACATATTTGTAATTGTGTTTTATTGAATTTATATTACCTTCAGTCTGAAACCAGCTCACATTTGATCTTAAGGTATGTAATGTATAAGCTTTGAAGAACATATTTGTTATACCGGCTTGCTTTTAGACTACATATATAGTATGTATACGAATGTGCAATATCCTTTCTAAAGAGCTTGTTAAATCACAGTATCCGTGCATCATGTACCTGTGACCTTGAAACAGACGCTCACACACAGACATGTATATATACACACACACACACATAATATGTCGATTTCGGTGTTAGACTTCAGACACACTCTTAGTTCCTGTCATATCTAGTTCATCAACAAGCCTCATATCCCACACACACAGACATGTATATATATATACATAATATGTCGATTTCGGTGTTAGACTTCAGACACACTCTTAGTTCCTTTCATATCTAGTTCATCAACAAGCCCAATATCCCAAAATAGTTGGTTAGGCTAAAATTGAAACTCAAGTTTGGTAATGCAACAGAACTCTGGAGCTGTTGGTATAAAAAAATTGTTATTGATTTTTCATTACACTGTTGCAGTTCCTTCCACTCCCTTCAGTAGCTGGATTCTACTTGGCTCGTTTTTTCACAAAGAAGAGCCTCACATCATATTTTGCCTTCGCGGTGCTCGGGAGCTTGATGGTCACATGGTTTGTGCTGCATAATTTCTGGGATCTGAATATTTGGCTGGCAGGCATGTCTTTGAAATCCTTCTGTAAGCTTATAGTTGCTGATGTGATATTGGCCATGGTTGTTCCTGGTTTGGCCCTTCTTCCACAAAAGCTTCATTACTTGACGGAGGTTGGTTTGATTGCTCATGCGTTGCTGCTGTGCTACATCGAGAGTCGTTTCTATACATTCTCTGGCATATATTACTATAGTTTTGACGATGAGGTAATGTATCCAAGTTATATGGTGGTTCTAACAACTTTTCTGGGATTGGCCCTTGTGAGAAGACTTTCTGTGGATCACCGAATTGGACCAAAAGCAGTTTGGGTGCTAACTTGCTTGTTTTCAGCCAAGCTCGCCATGTTGTTTATGACATCAAAGGCTGCTCTATGGGCGTCAGCTGTTCTCTTATTGGCCGTCTCCCCGCCAGTGCTTCTATACAAGTATTTGCTTGACCTTTCATTCCCCATGACTTGATTTATTAATTCTAATAATTAAAGATATTCGATTTACAAGTTTAACTTGTTTTCTTTTGCAGGGATCGATCAAGAACAGCCTCAAAGATGAAGCCTTGGCAAGGTTATGCACATGCTGTGGTTTTTGCTTTGTCGGTGTGGTTTTGTCGTGAAACGATTTTCGAAGCTTTGCAATGGTGGAACGGTAGATCTCCATCAGGCGGTTTACTTTTGGGATTCTGTATACTCTTGACGGGATTGGCTTGTGTACCAATTGTTGCTCTTCACTTTTCTCATGTCATGGTAAAGAATATCTCCTTACAATCTTGGTTACGTTTTCTTGTACCTGCTTCCATTTGTATGTTTGATTTTTGGCTGCTTATTTCTAACCCCCTTTTCAAACATGTCTTTTTAACAAACATGGCTCCTTTGCTGACTTGATTGGTTTCGCACTCCATTTCTGTATGCAGTCAGCCAAAAGAAGCTTGGTAATCGTTATAGCAACTGGTCTTCTTTTTATAATCATGCAGCCGCCACTCCCATCATCTTGGACATACCATTCCGAGTTGATTAAAGCTGCTCGGCAATCATCTGATGACATCTCGATTTACGGTTTCATCACATCGAAGCCTACTTGGCCATCATGGCTGCTGATCTCCGCTATTCTGCTCTCACTTGCCGCAGTCACCTCCATCATCCCGATCAAGTACATAGTCGAGCTGAGGATGATTTTCTCCATCGCCATGGGAATCGCTCTCGGTGTTTATATATCTGCCGAATACTTCCTTCAGGCAACAGTTTTGCACATCCTTATAGTTGTGACCATGGTATGCACCTCAGTATTTGTGGTATTCACGCACCTCCCGTCTGCCTCGAGCACGAAACTCCTACCGTGGGTGTTTGCATTGCTTGTGGCCCTATTTCCGGTGACGTATCTGTTGGAGGGTCAGGTGAGGATCAAAACCATCCTTGCGGAGAGCGGAGTCGGGGATGTGGGCGAGGAAGACAGTAAGCTGACCGCACTGTTGGCGGTTGAGGGGGCAAGAACTTCGCTTCTCGGCTTGTATGCAGCCATTTTTATGCTTATAGCACTCGAGATTAAGTTCGAGCTGGCCTCACTCATGCGGGAAAAGGCCACCGAGCGGGGCATTCTTAGACATAGTCAATCGGGTCAAAGCAGCAACTCGCTTGCTGCTTTCCCGCCTAAGATGCGGTTCATGCAGCAACGCCGTGTGTCTACCGTGCCGGCATTTACGATCAAACGGATAGCTGCAGAGGGGGCGTGGATGCCGGCCGTGGGAAACGTGGCAACCGTCATGTGTTTTGCGATATGCCTCATATTGAACGTAAATCTTACGGGCGGGTCCAACCGTGCGATATTCTTCTTGGCGCCGATACTTTTGCTGCTTAACCAGGATTCGGATTTTGTCGCGGGATTCGGGGACAAGCAGCGGTATTTCCCGGTTACGGTAGTGATATCGGGTTATTTGGTGCTGACGTCGGTTTACAGCATCTGGGAAGAGATCTGGCAAGGGAACGTGGGCTGGGGGATGCAAATCGGGGGTCCGGATTGGTTTTTCGCGGTGAAGAATTTGGCGCTTTTGATTCTAACGTTCCCGAGCCATATCATGTTCAACCAGTTTGTGTGGAGTTACACGAAGAGGAACGATTCGATGCCGTTGCTTACGATACCGCTAAATTTGCCATCGTGCATAATAACCGACGTGGTGAAGATAAGGATATTGGGGCTTTTGGGAATTATATATTCCTTGACCCAGTATCTAATATCCAGACAACAATATATGTCAGGATTGAAGTACATCTAGGTTTACCTACACAGAAAGAGAGAAATTTAGAGGAACATTTGTACAATTATGTTTTTTTGGTCATTTTGGATTCACCCAAGTAAAGCTATGCTTCTTTTTCTGCTAAATGTTAAGTTGTGTTAGTGGTTTGTAGAATGCTGGGTGGATGGATTAGTTCAAGTGAGAAGCATAAATATGGACTGTTTCTTGATTTATGTCATAATGAATAGCTTTAAGATTCAAGAATATTGGTCATCATGAATAGATAGATATACTCATTATGAATAACCAACCCAATGAATAGTGTTAGTTTTTAATAATATATATGGTTCCTTAATGAACTTGGCCTATTAATACCTCTATTATGTAAAATCTTGGTAGCTTTTTTTAGGACTAGATCACAGATTTGGAACCACAAAGTTAGGGACTTGTTTCATTTTGAACTTAGGGGTCAGTTTATTAGAACATCCTTACCCGTAGATTCTCAACCCAATCGCTACATCAATGTCACATCAGTTTTTCACTATCTTACCTAAACCAACCAAATCTAACCCAATCCATCCACAATGGTATACCCACTAC
>LUCG01024474.1:0-11613 GCA_001633085.1 Carthamus tinctorius | reverse complement strand
GGCTGCATTATTTATTTATTTTTTTTTGTTTTTAAATATCCTATATATATATATATATTATCAAACTCTATCTCCATCTCAATCTTTTTCTCAACCTCAACCTCTTATTTCCTAAACCTCTTATTTTCTCAACCTCTTTTCTATGGATCAACAAAAAACCCCCACCGGTTCCAAACGTACCCGATCGAAAGTCTTAAATATTTCGACGTTCCGAACGCCAAATCCGACGGTACCAATGCCATACCGAAGCTCTCTCGATTAGCTAGCTATTTTTNATTTAAAATGTTTAATATTATTATTAGTTTAATTTAAAATTAATTGTTTTAATTATGTATTTTAGTATTTATAAAAAATAAAAATAAAAATGTTTTTGGCAAGAGTCAAAGCCATTGTGGTTGAATTGGTAAGGAATGATAAGATTTTGGAAAGATAGTGAAAAGCTGATTGTGGCGCTGATGTAGCTGCTGGTACCACTGTCAAGCACCGTCAGCATTGTGGATGGTCTAATAATTCTGTAAGTAGAGAGATGACTTATTTTTTGAAAAAAATTACACCATCATGATTTATATAATAGTAGGCTATTTATGACAAATCATGTTTAGCTCAATTGGTCTTCCTAAGGCTGGTAACATCCTGGGGGGAGATTGTGGATGGTATCCCAGTCTACCCGGGTTCGAATCTAAGGGGAGTCAATTGAGGGCATGAGGATTACCCAGTCCTTGGGTTGGTCCATTCATAGAATGGGCCGCCCCCAGTCCAGTCAAAGACTGTGGTTGGGCTTAAGGTCCAACGTAAGCTGGGACGGGACAACGACGGATTAGTGGGTTGCCCTTGAATGCCCGATACCGCCGGGGAGGCATGCGTATGTGTATGTTCGTGGTAGTCGTTCATTGGTTCGATGCCGTTATGCCTTCCAAAAAAAAGTAGGCTATTTATGGTATAGCCCAAAAATATACGTGACAAATTAAGGCTATGTTTGACAAACTAGCTTTTAAACTAGCTTATGAATGAATTATGTTTAGTAAAAACTAGCTTATGAGTATTAAAATGACCAAAAATGCTATCTTGGAGTATAATATTTAATATTAATAAAGGTATAATTGGAAAAAGCTTCTGAAAAGCTACTTCAACTAGCGTTTCAATACGCTAGCTTATGATACATGTTTGGATGGACTAGTTTTTATCAGCTAGCTTATTTTTGTCAAACACAGCCTAAAACGTGATGTCTATCAAAATCAATTCGTTTCTTCTTACCAATCAAATCGTCATTTACTAAAACAGCGATGTCAAAACCGTGTGATGTAACTAAACAAATAAACCATGAATGCGTTTTTATGAGGTAGGAAATCATCATGGTCTTTATTAACAGTCTTACGTTTGACATTTTGCTAACCAGTAGTAATCTAGATTATCCGGTAACCAAAAGGTTGGTGACTCACATTATTTAGTGAGGCAAGTGAGACTGACGACGACCTTTACAGTGTTACTAAGTATCTAAGTTTGTCTTGGTAAACTACCCAAAAGATGATAGCATGATGGGTAGGGGTGTTCACGGGGCAGGACGGGCCGGGTAGTAAAATATTTAAGAAGCACATTCACGGGGCAGGTACCTAATTTTACTATCCGAAACTGAACCATGCGGGGCGGGTACCAACACCGAACTGAACCGAAAAGGAGTGGGTACCCACGGTTTGGTTCACGGGTATCTGCATTTTGTCGAGTGTTTTGATGTACACAAATAAAATACTAGAAAATGAAGTTATTTTACGATAAACTAAAACAATTAACACTAAAAAATATTAGAAAATGAAAATAAGAGTATCGAGGATTGTTGTCGATACAGGTATGCAAAAACGACCTAGACTGAATTTGATCGACAAACCAATGGTAGTGGGGGGTGAATAAAGAAGACACGATATGTGATGAAGATTTTTTTAAGATTGGTAATCTATAATTATGAAGTATTAATAAATATATTATTAAATATATACCGGGCAGGGCGGGTACCCGCGGGTAGTAGATTTTAAGAACCGAACCCGTCCCACGACTTAGCGGGCACCCTTATTTTCAGGTTTTTCGGGTCACGGGTTGCTCGGGTATCGATTTTCTCGGTTCCGGATCATACGGTTCGGTTCGGTTCTTCGGTTTTTTTGAACACCCCTAATGATGGGTTAAGAAACATTCTGATATGTTTGTTACTTAATTTCTCTAGTTTATCTATATCTATACTCCTATATAAAAGCCCAATAACAGTTATCTTAAATTTTTAAGATAATAGCATTGGGTACAACTCCTAAAGCATAAAATTGAAACCTTAACCGTCCATCATCTTCCCCACGTTGCTGAAACCCCTCCTTCTCCTTCTCCACGTTGCTGACAAACTACTCTTCTTCTTCACAAATTTTAAAGCATATGACTGAAACCAACTCTCTTCTCAATCAGTTTCCTTTCTCCTGCTCCTCCCCATCCCCATCTGAGAAGAGACGACTCTCCGGGAGTTCTTCATTCACAATGAACCCTAATATACATTCTAATTGAGATATCAGAACCATCATGCTTCTTCCAAATTATTCTTTTCTCAGAGTTACATCTAAAATCGGAATTGAAGCAGAAGCAGAAGCAGAAGCAGAAGGCACGAGTTGGTGGAGAATCAGAATCAAGTTAATTGATATGCGGTCTTTTTTTCTGCTTTGACATAATCGACCTTTGATTTTGGTCCTCATAGTAATACTTTTTGTTCTTAATCTGTTCAGTCTTTTGTAGTTTACATATTATAGTTAACTAGATGGTACCCGCTCGCTATGCTACGCGAAGCATATCGATTTTGAACCCTAGAACCCGAAATGGCAAATTATTTCATGTTTTCTTTAATTTTCATCAATTCTAATTTTATGGTTTTGTCTTGCATACATACAATTTTATATCCCAATAATGAGTAAAATTTCTGCTAGCATGATTCCCTTTAAATGGTTGTAAACTAAAACTAGCTCTTAGAATTGCTAATGATTTGCAAGAGTATTATAAGTTGGATTACGAGGATACCATTAGGGACTTGAAAACAAGGTTCAAATACAGGCCTGTTAACAAGAACACTTGGGAAATTCGCTCCCTCACTTTCAAGCAATGCGGTATCTCTCCCTCCCTAATCGGTCACCAATGTCGATGGGTTGCTTCAGTTTGGTTGTTATTTGATGATTTTCTTGCTCTTTTTCAAATTTTTTCGAAGCTAAATGCTTAAAAAATTTCTTCTGTTCTTTTTTATCCGATTATTGGATCATATTCAGAGATCTTCTCATCGATGGAAGCTAAAAAAATTTTGAATTTTTTGTTGGTGTTGTTTTTTCATCTGTTTGTTGCCGTATTTAGAACTTTTTTGGTGATGATTTAACAAGCCTAATGAACATGATGCATCTGATTGCTTGAATTTGGTTAATAGTATGTAATTTGTTTCATGATGTGTTTTTGTTGCTTGATTGATGGAAGCTAAATGTTTTTTGGGAATTTTCTGGTACTTTTTCTGCTCAATTTGTGAAAGTCATACTCAAAGAATTTTCATGGAAATGGCTTGTTTGTTTATTGTGCTAGCTTTTTTGACTTTGTTTCGAGCTTTCGTTCCATCTCTCTGGCTATCAGTACAATAATAGCAACAATAATAATAATGATCATAACCATCATTATTAGGAGGAAATCAAAGTATGATATGAACAAGATAATGGCTCACACCGAACATTTGGAAATTTTCACGTTGTAAGGAGCAACTTTGTTGCTTATATTATGTGTATTTGGTCCCTTTTCCCATTCATTTTACCATTATTTTCTATGATTCGGTTTCAGTTTCATTGATATGATATACATTGTTAAAAGACATGAAAAACTTTTGGTTATTTTTGTTTTGTATAAACTACCTTACCAGCCTTCTATTTTATATGTGTTGCTTTTGTTGAATTTATAGGATTGTTTGGAATGTAACATATTATGGCCGGTGATTGTTCTGTTATGTGGTTCATGCAATTATTCAAATATGTGATAGTGATGTGGTCTTGAGTGCAGGTTTCAATCTCAACCTTGCAGCATCGAGTATTTAGGAACAATGCAGATGGATTAAAACAAGTTTAGTGAGTTCCCTCAACCTCCTCGATAAGTTTTGTGATTTTATTTGATGAAAGTTTAACCTCCCAAGCATTCATAATTGGGATGCAACCATGAGCAATGATGAAGGCAGTCCTTGAGCTGGTGTATCCCATATGTTCTATGTTCTATATTATCAATTATCTGTTGTCTTGTTATTTAGTTCCTCTGAACTCATAAGCTTCTTTTTGTGATGATAATTTCCTTCCTACTATGCTCATATTTTTTTGAAGGAATTCCACCTTATTCAGCATCCAAACCTGTGATTTGGAATTAAGCTGACTATTCTTTAGTAATTGGTTTACTCACGTCACATAGAAAATGTGAGGGTGCATTTGGTTGTAGAAAATTGTTTTCATTTTTCGAGAAAAAGTTTTCAGAAAATGGAGTTGAGTTTTCATTTCCGTAGTTGATAGTCAAGGCCGTGTAATTAATACTTGGGCTGATATCATTAACCGGGCTAACCTTGGTATGGAAGTTATTTTTAGTTTTCTATGAAAATTCTAGAAAACGCATTTGGTTGAAAAGGTGGAGTTTTCATTTTTCATTTTAGAAAATTATAAAATGCGTCTACAAAATTTTGGAAAACTATTAAAATCGATTTTCTAATTTACATAGAAGTTAGAAAACAGAAAATTTTCATTTTCTTGGGAAACGTTTGAAAACTAAATGAACCAAACACGTTTTCTAAGTTTTCATTTTCCTTAGAAAATTTTCTTGGAAAATTGGAAACTTTTCCACAACCAAACGCACCCTAAGTGTTGGGTTTTTTTGTACTTATTTTAGCGGTCCGGAATAGGTTACTGTACGTATCTTAATGCCATGATGTATTTTGTTTACTTTCTGGAGTTAAAGATACATTTATTTGTCTCCAATTTTTTTTCTTTCAGATGGTGCCTACACAACAGTATGACAATTTGTAGTATTTTGCTTCTCTTATACTATAGAATATTCTAATAAGGTTGAGGTTTCTAGCTTATTTTCTTTTTGCGTTTCAGGAACAATAATCGACAGAAAAATGCGTTTCAGGAACAATAATCAACTTGTACGTGTTCTCATAGTGGACCAATTGTGAGTTTTATCAAAGCTTTCGTACAAATTTATGAACCCAACTTTTTGTTGGTTTTTAGGGTACTACTTGGCGAACACATTACCAAGTACTTTTGAATCAAATTGGTTTTCTAACTGATGATTTCTAGAGCTTGTTCATTCGTTATCCTATGTATAACTTGTAAAGTTTTAACAAATGTTGCTTACAATGAACAGTTGATTGTTTTTTATATAGAGTGATTGATTTGGGGGTTATGGATTATGCAGGTACCAAAAGAACACAACTTCCATATATGTAGGTAATATACATGCTTAACTGAGTTGACTCTTAAACATGATTTGGGATCTGTAATGTTACAAAATAGTCCTTGGTTTCAATTGCGTTACTTCAGTTGAATGATATTTTTTGTTGTTTTGCAGTTGCTTCGATCTGGTATACCCATTTGACAACTATGCAAATAGTGCAATTCGTGAAGTTTGATGACATGTTTGATGCGGCATCGACATATTAATGTTAAGCGCAATAGGTTGTGGTATCACTCAAATATCAAAACTTCATGGAAAAGTAAGCAGTTCAATGTTTCATAGAACCTATAGAACTGCCACCAAGAACATCAAAGATGATGCATGTTTTTACAACCTACTTAACTCTCTCCTCTCTATGAGATTGGTATTGCATGTCTACTTCGTTATAAGTCATGGTCATGAACAAAAGACATTGTTGGCACTTACAGTATGATTATTATGTATGCCTGCAGATTCCAGTTCTTACTTCAGACACTACGAGTATGAGAGATTCATACCAATAATATTTTCACATTATAGCGCATCATATTTTTGAAACATCATGGGAGATTTTCAGGTAACATTTTGAATTCTTTACACCATAAGAGGTCTAACATACAAATTTAGAGCAAACAATTTTGTTCTGTTGCAATTTTGGGAAACATTTTATGGGGATGTTGCGTTTTTAACCATAAAAGTAGAGGAATGGATGACCAGAATGGCAAATGGTACTTGTCTATCAAAAAAAAATGTTGGACATGATTTCATTATAGGGAAATGAGTCATTTAGTGTGATTAAAGATGCAATGGACTTGAAGTACCTATCAGAAAATTTTACTTAGAACTTTCTTTTTAGAAAAAGGTTCATCTAGGATTTGCCTAGACTACATCTTTGGCAACTTGAAAATTAAATTGACTAAGCCTGGCCACAGGATGCTAGCGCCTGGACTCAAGCTTGGGGTATATGGGATATTCCACCACATCCCTTTAGGCCTTTTGCCAGTACGCCACCACCCTTGTGGTTTACTTGGAACTTTTAGTTGACTTATATTAAAATTGTGTTACCTTTCAGGAAATCTAATGAAATGAATTTCTTATGCCATAGGTTGCTGCTCCAGCCGTGTATAGTGTGCAACTCCGACCAACTTACAATCTCTGATACCAAACATATTGCTTTCATTCATTATACTTGAGACGCATTAAGCTTGGAGGGTCACTAAGAGCTTAAGAACCTTAATATTATGTCTTCTCAATTACATGTTGTATGCAACATTTACCTTAGTTCTTGTAGTTTATTGAGTTCATTTGGATAAAAGTAACACTCAGGTGTATTTTTGTAATATATTTCTATTTACTGATAAAATAGATGGTGATTTCTCTTTTTATTAACCTTTGATTTATATATTATCCAATTTGCAAAATAAAATCATAGGGATTCATACAATTAACATGGAGAAGGAAATAAAGCAAAAATGTGACACGATTGTCATTCGAATTCTTGGTTTTGTATCACTGAGTTTATGATAAAATATTAGCTGGTAATTTCTCTTTAGGTGTCATCCCTTAGATTGACTATTTATGTTTCTTAATGTAGCGACTAATTGAGTGAGAGGGTGCATGCCAGGTTGGTTTACTTTCTTGGAGGATTTACTGGTTCATAAATGCTCTTTAGATATTTGTTGAGAAAGTGGAGAAAAATAAAGAAACACATTTAAATGCGTAAGTTATAGTGTACTAAGAAATAACACTATTGATGCAAATCTATTATTCTGTGTTTGATGTTTACCTTTCATAGGAGTATGCATGCTAGCACTGTTGTGGGGGGCTACTAATCCTGTTTTTTGATGGGCAAAATTGTCACTTCCATGGATTTTCTCATTTTCTCCGTCAATCATAACTTTATCTCTTTCTCTTCTTCTTATTCTTGTCCTCTAATTATATATGTGAATGCAATAAATGAATCAAATCATTTTTCGTAAGGCATCTTTGTATGTCTTTGTTTTCTTGATGAAAAATGAAATTAATGACCATCTTCTGTATATTCAGGTAGAAGCAATTAGGCTTGAAAATATGTGTTGGGGGATTTGGAATTTGCCTAGCCAGAAAACGAAAAAGCAGGATTTTGTTTCTATAGGGATGCTTATATTCAATGTGTTGTACCAGTTGGGTAATAATATATAGGGGTAGGCGTGTGCATAAATCAACCGATCCAATTACAAACTGACCTACAATGATTGGATATCCAATTGTAATTGGATCGGATCAGATGGAAAATTTTGACATCCAATTGAATCGGATCGGTTCTTGGATGGTAGTCTAGAACCGACCAAAACCGACCGATCAAATCCAATCTCAACCGACCGGCCCATCCAATCATCATCCAATAATTCATCCAATTACCATTATTGTATTGTATGTTTTAACTTTTAACTTTTTAGTGTTACTTAATAGCTACAGAATGGATTAAACTAAACATTATGACATTGTTTGGAATATTAATTTATTATATGAATTATTGTGAAATGGATTAAAAACATTGGATAATTTAATTAGATCATCCATAGGATGTTGGACAGATCTGATCATTCCGATCCAATGGATATCCAATAAGNGGTTGGAGAAATCCAACATCCAATGGATGATTGGATCGGATCGGATCCCCTCAAATCTATTGGATGTCAACCGATACACACCCCTATATAGGGGGCCCTTTTACCAAACACTTACCCCATAATTACATATCGGTTCACTTACATTACCGGTTGTACATGGCAATGATCCAGAATCATATATGGTAAGATCGATATCAAGGACCGAGAGTCTTACCCGGTAAATGAGCTTGACAACTCTTATCCAGTTAACGCTTACTAGAAAAATTATTGCATACGAGCCTGTTTTGATTGACTATAATCTTACATGGTAAGGTAAATCAGAATATAGACTCTCATCGATAAAAGCTTACATGATAAAGAACCCCTTAGTTAAACTGGTGCTTAGCAGAAAATGTCACTATGCATTCATGCAGTACTGTCTCAATATATTTATTTATTGAATTTGTATGGGTTTTGGTTTACCGCATTTAAGTAGTACTATCTTCATATATTTATATATAAATAAGGGATTTTGTTATACTCAAACTCTTGATTTATGCAACTGGACTCTTGTTCTCTTGCTTTAATCATTGGATAAGGAAGACAAGTTCAGGGTTAACAAGTTTATAACACTTGTAACAGTACACGTAAAATATTCATACTTGACGCAAACAATCAAATGCTATGGCATAGTTCTAACATTTCTTATAGCTTTTCAAAGTTTATATGTTAAATAAGAGACTTTGATTAGCAGGTTCACCAATTTGTGGAATCAACATGTCCTTATTAAGGCCTTAATAAAACCCAATGATGGCGAATTCAACTCTCATTTAAGTGAGCAAGGTGACTAAGGACCTGTACTTGGACGGACAATTCTCAAGGCCAGTATAGTTCATTGGATTTTTTTTTCTTTGATATTTAAAGAATTAAAAGAAACAGACTTATTTTTTGATCGAAGAAAAGAACCGTCCATAGTAAAAAGAAACCTTTGTTACTTCTAAATTGATAATCATATTAACCGGATGTATTATATCATTTGGTTTTATCAATGTTCTTCTTGGGTATAAAGTATTTTTATTGTTGATGATGTATTTGGGATACACTAATAAGCCTGATACCAGACCCAAAGACGTGTTTTCCAATAAAGTGTATTTCCCGCTGCAACGCGCGGGTATACTGACTAGTAATTCTAAAAGATTAATTCAAACCAAGAATGCATGGCTATATCGTTTCTTGAATCATGTCTACCATGCTTGCATCGACAAGTCCGGTGAGAACAAAACCGTTCCGTTTTAGTCAAAACACCGATTATAGGGAAAAAAAATATATAACATCAAAGGATAACATCCCAAACTCCATTTAAGAAGCATGCAATCCCAAAACAAGATTTGAGAACTTCTATTTGAAGCATAAAGACTCAAATTACTCAACACTTTGTTGCACAAATATTGTAGCTCAAGCTCAAACTAGAAGTTTGAAAAAACAGTACCTCAAAATGGGATCATCTTGATTTGATGCTCTCCACAAAGCCACTGCTAAGAAGCCTCTCCACATACTTCCCCAATATATCCACTTCCAAATTCACCTTCTGCCCAACTTTCTTCAATGGAATCACAACTTTCTGCTGTGTATACTCAACCAACATGAAATTAAAACACTCCTCTTTGTCAAACACCTCCACGACGGTCAAACTAGTCCCATCCACCGCGATAAACCCCTTTGGCACGATAAATTTCAAAATCTCTGGCGACGTTTTCACCTTAATCCACAAAGAATCTCCCTCGGGATCCATTGAAACAATCTCCCCTGTACCATCCACATGACCCTGCACGAAATGGCCTCCCATTCGGGTCGACGGTTTCACAGCTCTCTCCAAATTAACAACTGAACCTTGTTCCAATTCGATCAATGACGTTTTTCTTAAAGTCTCAGGGGCCAGCCCGACTTTGAATTCCAGCCGCTGGGGGTCGAATTCTGTGACTGTTAAACAAGTGCCATTTACGGCTATGCTGTCGCCAAGGTTGACATCTTGAAGGACGGTTGGTGAATGGATTATCATGTCGAATGATTCACCGGATTCGTCGAAACCCAGTTGCTTGACTTCTCCCATTTCTTCAACGATTCCAGTGAAGAGGGATTTTATCTGGGTTCGTTGGTGGGTCTTTGGGGTAAGTGCTTTTCGTGTGTGGGATTTGAAGACGAGAGAGAAGGGGAGTTTGGATTTGAGATTTGTTGCAGGGGTTAATCGAAGGGGGTTGTGGGTTGTATTGAGGTGATTGTAAACTGGGAATTTCGGTATGGAGGTTGATGTTCTGACTAGAGTTTTTGAGATTGATATACAAGCGGATGATGAAATCGCCATTGGTATATAAAGGTTGATTTTTTTGGTATATAAAGGTTGAACAAAATCAACGATGCCTTTATAATAAAGAGCCTTTTCAGTTTCTTCTATTTGTCTCCTTCCTTCACCAGGTCATGGATATATTCCTGTAATCACAGCCATGATTCAGCAACCTAGTGGAAATAACAACCAAAGGTGAAGTTTCCACAAGTTCTCAGATTTAATCCATTCCACCCAACCTGCCTTAGGATACCGTGATTTACCTCCCCCATGATGGGCGTGAAACCAGTACAGTGGTGAGCTCAAGAAGTTAGTGCAAACCCTTTTTCAAGAATCCCACTTTAGCATTAAGTAGGCTCAACTGAACCATAATATAAGTTTCCAAGATTTTTGTCTATACTCTAAATTTGATAATATAGGACACAGTGGGACAGCGAGCTCATTCAAGAAGATGTATGGACTATGTGTATGTGTGTGTGTTGTGTTTATGAGCGAAAATCCTACAAATAGTATCGGCTTTTGTGGCTCAGAGCTCATCTACAACCTCACAATCTAACAAACTCCCAGCTTCTATTAACAAGAGGTATCAGTTTTCTGATACTCAACTAGGAAGAAATTCATCTGTTACAAAGCAAAGCAGGTTGATCTTTGAATCTGGTCAGATAACCTCTACATAGAATCAGCACATTCTTTATATATAGAAATAGATACACATCAAAATGCAAGCATCATTGCAAATTATTTTCCATTATGCGTTTACTTGTTATCTATAGGGACCAAGCCAGGATATTAGGTATGAGTGAGCCTAATACACCAATATTAATGTGATGTTCATTGCTCTTCTACAAGAAGATATTTGATAATGTTTTAGATATTTGACACCTAAAGCAGGTGCACTTTAGCTTAAGATATTTTGATCATATTGGTTTGTTGCCAAATTAGGATGCGGATATGATTCACAGTTCTATTTGTCAAAGATTCTTTTTTTTTTGGGATAAGGTTCATCTCATAGTCACAGGGATCGCTGGGAAGGCCACNGTTCCAAACGCCACCGGGATCGGAATCTGGTACGTTAATTAGGCGTTCCACTGCAAGACTGGCGATCGAACCAATCGTTCCCAATTCTGCGTTCCCACTTGGCGATTAACACGGATTCAATTTCCCAATTCGGCTTTCCATATTCGATTTCCCAAATTAATCTTCCAATCGCGTCAAATT
>LUCG01024295.1:0-10767 GCA_001633085.1 Carthamus tinctorius | reverse complement strand
TACGGTTCGGTATTCGGTCCTATGAAAAATACTTCAAAAAATTCGGTCCAACCCGGTTCCGGTCCGGTTTGGTCCGGGATTGGAACCGAGCTCATCCCTAGAGTTATGCAACTGAAGTGCTAGCAAATCATCATGCTCAAGGGAACCTCCGCGTTCTAGTTGTCTAGCCTCCTTGCATCCTGGTGTGACGTAGACCAGGAGAAGACAGGACTGAGTGGCACAAAAATCAAGTAGATGAGACGGGATTGGTAAATTACTAAACTACCCATGTCAGGTTAGGGTTGGGTTCTGGTGAGAAGGGAAGTTAGGATGAGAAAGGTAAGAAGGGATCTCCACCCTTGGATCAATCCTAGTTGAAGATCAACACTAATGAGATGCACCAATATGCACCGGATCAATTCCCGTGAGAATTGCAATTCATGGGTGTGGGTGAGATTAAAAGTGATTAAGGGTCCAGATCCTTTCTTACGCTTCTCACCTTAACTCTTTTTATCACACGATCCTTCATCTGTCGGGTTAATACCATAAATCCTTCCACAGTTCTTTTATCAGCCTACCTCACTCTTGCCGATCTAGTCCAATCTAGTCCCATTTGTGTACCAAATGCACATCCCTAGGTTGTGTGTTCAAATCTCATGGAGACTGTGTGTGAGTTATTCGTGTACCAAACCCAATATATCCCATTCAGAATCATGTTGTGAGTTGTTCCCATTTAAGAAGAACCATACATCGTTGCCAAATGGAATGTGAATGGTCTGACATAATTATTTTCCGATGCATAATGTTTGCACTTAACAGTTCATGGTGTAGAATATGCATTTGGAGCTCATGATTATCCCACAAGCGGCGTCTTTGAGGTTGAACCTCGGCAATGCCCAGGCTTCAAATTTAGGAGATCAATATTAATCGGGACTACATGTCTGGATCCGGCCCAGGTCAGAGAGTTCATGGAGCATCATGCGACAAACTACAATGGGGATTCATATCACCTGATCGTCAAGAACTGCAATCATTTCTGCAATGACATCTGCTACAAGTTAACCGGAAAGCCAATCCCAAAATGGGTTAATCGGCTTGCTAAACTAGGTAATATTAATATTTTCTCATCACTCATCATTCTCTTAACGGCAAAAAAGTTACTGTTTAGGCAAGGGCGGAGCCAGAATTTTTTTCTAAGGGGTGCCTAGAAAAAATGTAAGAAAATTTATGATTTTAAGGTTGAGAAAGCCGTTTAAGTGTATATGTTTATTTTAATATATAGTCCTAAAAATATTTCACTACAAGAAAATTGTGTTTAAAAAAAGATGGGTTTATAGAACGCTTTCTCAAAAGTAACCTATAAAATAGTTAATGTGACATTTTGTATTAAAAGTGTCATTAAAAATTTCTTAAGACGCCTAAAAGCGTCTTATAAACTTATTACAACGTCTTTAGATAGAATGTCTTAATTTTTGGTTTATAAGTTATATCCTATAAAGTTGTCTGTTAGAACACTTAGAAGTTGTGGGCGTCCTGTGAATCAAATATTGTTGTTGTGGCTGTAAGTAATAGTTAAAACCAAATATTAGTTAAAATTTATTCGTTACACTAAATAGGAAATAAACCAAACTTTGTTTCATTTCGTGACATTTTACCCTTCTCTCTGTATCTCATATATAAGGTGTTGCATGTGGAGTTGTTGACTGATGACCACACTGCAGGTTCGGTTTTCAGCAGTGTTTTACCGGATGCTCTTCGGGTTCCTGCCGTGGAACATGACCCTCATAACCTAAACGAGAAACGGAAACTACGAAGTAATAGTTTTAGTTGTTTGTCGTCAATCTCGTCAAGGCAGAGACAATTATCAACATCTTCGTTACTGCTGCAGTCTCCGCTAAAGGGGTGCTTACCACCCTGGGAGTTGAGACGGTCTAGTAGTAGGATCCCCAATGACAGGTAACTCAAAACTTTCGTTATCGTCTTTTTATATATTCATTCCCGTAAACAAGATATAAAATCATGTAATGAAGCATTAGATTAGCGTATGGGATTTGTCAAATATTAAATAGATGATTTTGGAAGCTGAATTGAAGCCAAAATGAAGTCGCATAAAAGCCCAAAGTTGTATGTGATTGTGAAAGCCTCAAAGTATACAAATATCTACTTTTATTTAAAAAGCCATGAATATAAGGTTATTGCAAATTGCAATGCTACGGGTCGGTAACATCAAAATCTTACACCAACTTATAGGAAATGTAAAATTTCGTAGAGATGTTATGGGTCTGTTTATCAAATTTTTATTGGGTAAGTGCTTATGGGCAAAAGATGCACCTTGATGTACTTTTTCATGTAACATTATTGGTTACGAAAATGGATTATTGATAAGCATCTTATATTGGGTAAAAGTCATTTCCCACACTTACCGAGTAAGACTCTTGCACCTTGACTTGTCTCTTACCAGGTAAGCTACTCGGTCATCGTCATGCTTAATCAATAAGGTAAATGATATGATAAGCGGTTACCCGGTAAACGTATAGTAAACGTAAACGGCCTCTAAATCTTCTCAAAGTTGCAACACCAAATTTTAAGCTAAAATATTTTTTCTCAATCTTTTTCAATTGGTGTAAAATTTGGTGGAAATTATTAGTGTTACACCACATCTAGTGTGTTATTATTTATTAAATTATTACAATAAATTTGGTTTAAGTTTTGATGTTTCTAGTGTCCGGACTATGTGTTCTGTGGTAGCATTAGTAACTCTGGTACTAATGTCAATGTCTATATAATAGTTAATTGTTGTATTATATTAATCAACAATTTCTATACAAATTATTTCAATTGTGAACCATTTTTTATATGTGAATTTGTGAACTATATTTTAGCCGTTCAAATGTATGAACCGTCAAGATAAGATTTAGATGGCTAGGATTAAGTTCACAAGTTTACACAAATATATTGATTATCTCTTTCTATATATAATAGTTTTTTTTTCCAATTAATGGTAGAAATGATTCAAAATGATTCTAGTAATTTATGTATTGTTTATATACTTGATGACATTATTTGTTTTTTTTTCTTTTTTTCTTCTTTTTGGATTGAAAAAGAACGGTACATCTTCTAGTTTTATTATATTTATTATATTAACATAAGTAATTAAAGTATTTGCAAAAAAATATAAATGTTTTTTAGATTAAATGAAAGATTTTTCGGTTAATGACAAAAATGATCTCATTAATAACAAAAGTGAAACGAAAATGCAAGAAAATAAAAGGTTTATGTTAAAGGAAAAACGAAATAGAATAACAATGGGAAGAAGAGAATGAATCTGTAATTCTCATTAATCAATAATCATAAACCCTTTATATAGGGATAGGTTACATGAAGATAACTAAGAAATATTGTAGTGTTAATCCAACTTTGAATATTTGTTTCTATCTCTATCTAAACTCTATCGTCACATTTTTAGACGATGACACACTTATCCTACGACACTCCCCTTTTGCCGAGTCAATGGAATGGTGGTACACGATTGTTGCCTCGTTAAAACCTTACGCCAAAATAAAAACTCAGTGGGAAAAAATAAAAATATGACGAAGAAAAGAGTACAACGTACCAGTTTCTTTGCAGTATAGACTCTTTCTTTAGTCTAATGTTTTCTCGGATTTGTACATTAATCATGAGAGTTAAGAAAAGAAGATAGTATATACATTGTTGTCTCACTAAAACCTTACCCCAAGGAACAAAACCCAGTGGGAAAAATAAAACCTTAGGTGAAAGAAAGAGCACAACATACGAATATCACATATATAGTAGACTCCCCTTTTTGTCTACTACTCCCCTTGATTTGTGCATTAATCAGGGGAGTTCGGAACATTTGTATTTAAATGCTTTATACATGTTTCCTAAATATGGTTTTAGGTAATGATTTGGTAAAATATGTCACATTCTTCTGAGATCTTACTTGATTTACTTGAATCTATATGAGAGTTTGTTATTGCTGATTGTATAACAGCTTTGTGTTACCACCCTTTATGTATCTTACTTTCATTTATTTGATACATGATGCATTATTTTATTTATGCAGGTAGGGTATTGGTTTAACCCAAAATACTAACTCCTCTAATATGTGTAATGATAACCCTTAATCATGTACACTCTTGTAAAGTAATATTGTTAAAATGGTTCAAAGAGGTAGTTACATAATGTTTGTTTAGTTTACTTTCAAGCAATCAACATGTTCCCATTTGTAATTCCTTATCTAATTTGGGAACAACTTTTGTATGTATTTGGGAACAACTTTTGTGTGGGTTATACATATAACTAATATCAGGGAAATTCCATAGATAGGTATTGAAATTCCATTATCAACCCTAACCCTCTTTCTTTAGGGAAATTATAAGCCCATGTCAATGGTTTCAAAATTTTAATTTGATATCATTCAAATGACATTGCGTAGGCGCTGAGCTAAATCTAGCTAACAAGTTCACCGAGAGATACATTATATGGTCAAGTGTATTATTTGAAATACAATAATGTGCCTATTGTACTTAGGTACGGAATTCTGGCTTCGAACACCTCATCATCCTTTAGACGAAATGGATCATTCCTTATATCCAACACTCTGACCGATCATGGGAGTGCTAACCGTATGCGCTTTGTCCATATTAAATCGCCTGATCATTTTTGGGACATATGCACATTGGGGGATTAATATTCCACAAACTCATATTCTTAGCTTAAAAACCAAGTTTTTCCAAGATTTTTCATCTCAAATTCAGATTTCAAGTAGCTTGTGATTTATCTTATTTCATCAAGAGTGCCTATTATGTTTATAACATCAAGCCAAAATAAACACTTGTTGATAAGGTTACTTCTATCTGCTATAACTGTCAGGGCAAATGACACTTTGCAAATGATTACAGGTACAAGAAAAATCAGTTTGCCTCTTCATCTTTTACTTCTTCAACTTCAAAGGACCCCCAAATACCAAAGGCTGAAAGAAAAATAAAAAAAGATAAAATCTCAGCGCAAAAGTAGAGGTCTAGCCACTGAAGACCATGACTGGGCTGATGACTCCTCTGATGAGTCATCTGATGAAGAAGATACCGAGGTCGCCCTAATAGCTTTTATTGATGATCCCGAAATAACCCTGATGGCTAAAATCGAAGAGGTACCTGAAGATGTACCTGAAACATCCACTTCTACAATGACTAACTCTTCTAGTCATGTACTTCCCTCTTCAACCCCTGCAGATAGTTTGTCCCAAATGGACTTACTGACACTTGATCTCTACAATGCCTTAAATGGTAAATCTTCGGCTGAAAAACTTAACGTTGATCTTCATGAACAATTTAAGGTTTGTCATGACAAAATCAAACAACTTGCTATTTTTGAAGAAAATCTAAAAGATCAAGTCTCTGTAAATCAATTTCTTTGTATAGAAAGAGAACAGACTATAGCTGAGTGAGAAAGGCACTCGTTGAGCTCAATGCTAAAAAAGTCACCATCAAATGATGGAGTAATGCCTCTGAAAAGGTTGATGAAATTCTTGCTTCAGGGAGATCTGGAAAAATTAGAACAGGTCTTGGATTTTCTAAAGATTGTACTAAACCTGATCGTTTCATGCTTAAATTATGAATGTTCATCTCCAACATCCCTGATCCAAATGATCACCGAGACTCTTCTTCTTCCACTCACACTGAAGGAGCTCCTAAGAGTAAAAATGTTTTAGCTAAAGCCAAAGCCAAAGCTAAGAAAAGAACCTAAAGCAAAAGAAATCTAAGGTATTAGGTAGTGGACCATCAGTCTTAGGGATACAAAGAATTTCTCAAAATCCAACCCCTAGACTAAAGGTTGACCTCAAAACCAAACCTAAGGAGAAGATAACAATTCCTTCTCTATCTGATGCTAAAGGATTTCTTGGTCCTGGTCCTGCTCACCCAAAGTATAAAGACTTTAAGGACTTCACTAAACACTTTCTTTATCGCAAATGTTATCACTGTGGATTTAATAACCATATTGCGAGTAAGTGTCCTGATGCTACCAAAGCTGAAAAATCAGCCAAGGTAAAGAAACTTCCCAAGACTAATAAATCAGTCAAAGGAAAGAAGGGTGTCAAGACCGATACCCTAGTCAAGACTCCAGCCACTAGAACTGATAAATCAGTTCAGGCTGTCACTGATTCCACCAAACCTACTGACACTGCTGGACCCATAGTCGTGTGGGTACCAAAGAAATCTTAAACCCTGATGTTTTTCAGAATAAGGGCATCTGGTACTTGGACAGTGGATGCTCTCGACACATGACTGGCTTTAAATCTGTCCTCACTGACTATCATGAAGAAAAAGGTCCATTAGTGACCTTTGGCAGAAATGATAAAGGCCAAACTCGTGGCTATGGTACTCTGACCAATGGATCAACCACGTTCAAACGGGTTGCTTATGTTGAAGGACTGATGTATAATCTTCTAAGCATTAGTCAACTGTGCGATAAAGACCATAAAGTTTCTTTCTCCAAGAAACACTGCAAAGACAAAGATAAGCACAAGAAAGTAATTCTCACTGGTGCTCGAAGATTTGATGTCTATACCATAGACATGAATACTTCGAAGGAAAATGTGTGCTTTGTATCTCGAGCCTCTTCTGATATGAATTGGCTATGGCATAAGCGTCTCTCTCATCTCAACTTCAAAGCAATTAATCAACTCTCCATCAACAAGTTGGTCACTGGTTTACCTGATCACCGCTTTACAAAGGAATCTCTTTGTTCAGCATGTGAAAAAGGCAAACAAACAAGAGCTAGCTTTAAGTCAAAGCAAATCTCTTCAGTGAGCTCTCCTCTTCAACTTCTCCACATGGACCTTTTTGGACCTGTTAATGTCCAATCAATAGATGGAAAGAAATACAAACTTGTTATAGTTGATGAATGCTCCAGATACACTTGGGTCTTCTTTCTTAGATCCAAGAGTGATACTCCTGAAGCAATCATTCTCTTTATTAATAAAATGGAAAAGCTCAACAACCTCACTGTTTGTTCTATAAGAAGTGACCATGGCACTGAATTCAAAAATAGTACCCTGGAAGGCTTCTTTGAAGACAAGGGAATCTCTCAAAATTTCTCTTCCGTAAGGACTCTTCTGCAAAATGGAGTCGCTGAACGAAGAACCATGATCCTGATTGAAGCTGCAAGGTCTATGCTCAATGAAGCTAATCTAGCCACACAATTCTAGGCTGAAGCTGTAAACACAGCATGCTACACTCAAAACAGATCACTGATTGTCAAACGCTTCAAGATGACTGCTTATGAAATTTTTCATGAGCGAAAACCCTCTATTGAACACTTTCATATATTTGGTTGTAATTGCTACATTTGGAACAACAAAGATAATCTGCGAAAGTTCGATTCATAATCCGATGATGGGATATTTCTCGGGTACTCCTCTATCTCCAAGGCATATCAACTATTCAACAAGCGAAGACAGACCATTGAAGAAATGATACATCTTCGTTTTGATGAATTAGGACCCTCATTTCCTCAAGTTCACGAAAATGAGGAAATCAATCAGTGGGCTGACTCATATTTTGATGTCCCCAATCCTTCTATTATTGATCCATCTCCCTCAATAAACATCCCTAATGGCTTCGAAGATCACTCAACCGCACCTACTAATCCTGGCCCTTTAGCGATCAACTCAGTTCCCATTTCTCAGGTTGCCCCTCTACCTCTGAAACTGAAAGCCCCACAAGCAGTGAAGACTTGAACACTGTGTTACAGTCTGAATCTACTCCTCAACAACATCTTCTCACAAATTCTTCAGTCCCTGATGTCTCTTCTTCAGAAATCGAGCTATCTCAAGCTGAACCACAACCTCCAGCTCTTCCATGGACCAAAAGTCATCCTATTAATCAAATTCTTCGATGGACCAAAAGTCATCCTATTAACCAAAAGTCTCCCTTGAGGGGTCTTCGCTTGAGTTACAAAATACCAGTCCTTTTGGACCTATTGTTGCAAACTTTGGATTAGTTTCTACACCCTGGGCTTCAGCGTGAGAAGATGGGCCTGGGAAAACTGGGCCTTGTCTGAACAGCCGATTAGTCAAAGCTGGGTTGGAGGATTTACGAGGAGACTTTTCGAATACGTCACCCTCAAACGCCTCCTTGGGAAATTGGGTCGCCGACCTCATTGCGAAACTCAGCGCGACTTCTGGTATTCCTTCGACTCTTCCTTCTCCGGTGGGCGGATTCCGGCAAGGAGAGCATTCTGGCGAACTATGCCTCTGATCGAAAGTGTCTGAAATTCCGTCGCTGAAAAACCCATCTTCCTCTCTTGTATCCGACTCATCTCTATAATCGATTTCCTTTGCCGAAAGAATTAATCTGTTATTGTTTTCCAAAACTTTCACATGGCATAACTTATTGCTTACTACCACGTCAATCATAGTATTTACGTCCATCATTGAAGACGTAGCAATTAAAGCTCCAAAGGAGTTGTCCATGTTGCCACCAAAGATAGTAGAATCCACCTCTAGTACCTCACCAGAAGAGCTAGCAATGATTTTGATTGTATCTTCATTCCATGTTTCTACAGGGAGTCCTTGAATATCCAACCAAGTCAGTCGTTCCTGGTAAGACCGGCTTATTTCCCATAATTTCACCTTGTTGAACCATTCATTAAGCATAGCTTTATTGGAATGAATAGTCCTCTTGGCCAAATCTCTGGAATTCCATTCCCAAATATTGGATTTTGCACTCGCCCATTTCGTCTTCTTTCAAAATGGATCTAATGTTCCTCAGCTGATCAATACCTTTTACTCTGCCAACCCAGCACTTGTTAAGCCTTTGAAGGTGCTCATCCTCTATAATGGCTTTAACCTTTGGAGCCGACTCCCCCGAGACCACCTGTTTGAAGCTTCTCCCGTCCACTTCTCTACTGAAAGTGGGTTTGGGACCTTTTACAGAGGAATCTAAACGTGTTGCTTTCCAATCAACATTGCCGCGAAGAGGACGTTCCTTGAAAGCCCTTTTTTGCCCAGAGGAGAATTTTTCCAGATTGATAAACATCTTTTTCGCTCCGATTGAAATCGATTGAAGATGTTTTTCTAGCCTCCTAGCATCACCTTCATACCAAAACTTGACAAAACCAAATTTGGATCCTTTTTGAGTTCTCTTTTTAGCAAGATACACCGAAGCAACAAATCCGTACCGATTTAACATTTTCCCCAGGCTTATTCGGACCACGACTCCGAAAACCTGTGAAGAAAAAATTAACCAAAGATCTCCTGGATTTTCTCTTGTTCTCTACCTTTTGCCAACCATCTTCTTCTCCGCGGCTCATCTTCTCCCTGCTCTCTCTTCTCTCCATCTTTTTCTTCTCTTGTGAGCACTTCCAATATTAATTTCTTCAAAATGGAGAAAATAAGAGAGAGAGATGGTGGAATTCTTTAAATTTGAAGAACTCGGCCATAATTCACTTTTAGGGGCCATTTACTAAACACATTAACCCGGGTAAACGTTTACTGATATCACTTATATTACGATGGTTATCAACTGAGCATGGAAACCACCAAAAATCTTACCCAGTAAGAGCCATTACAAGGGCCAAAAGTCTTACCTGGTAATTGTTGAAAATGACTCTTATCCTATAAGCGTCTACAATGACACCATATCCTTCTTTATACATATACACTTTTATTCCAATCTTTCAAACTTCTCGTGAATATGAGATATCTAAGAGTTAACTACAATTCACAAATATGACAATATCTCATTACTCAATTATCATGATAGCAACTCAAATGATTTAATATGTACATATATTGATTACACATATCCACCATGACGTTGGGACCCATGAAAACTAAAAGCAAATTAAGATATACATTTAAATCACTTGCCATATACATTGATATCTTTTGTACTTCTATCCTCAATGAAAATCATCTACAATCAACAATATGTTTTTTTAAAAGTGTCCAGACCAAAACCCGACTAATCCCTGGTAATTTTGGGGGTTGAACATGGCCCCACTTAAATGTCCCCAGACATGCATACGGGAAGACTCGAACTCGGTTAGGGCACTATAAACCCCCGAGCGATAACCAATCCGTCACAACATTGTTGACAACAATATGATTTCTTGTATGAGAGCATCAAGACATCAAACTTTACACCTATTTTACATTTTTAACCGATCAATCGATCATATATGTTTTCCGTATTAGGCTCTTCTTCAATGAAAATATTATGATTAACATTAAAATGGTAGAATAAATAGTAAAACACCAAATTTAGTATAACTCTATTTATTTGCATTATAAACGATTTGTTCCAATGTTCTGAAAAGAATTGTTGAAAGACCTAAAGCGTCTTACAGACTTAGACTTATAATAACAATTTTAAATAAGACACAAAATTTTGATTTTATATAAGTAACTATAAAATAATTTATTAGGGACGTTTAGGTGGCGTTTGGTTCACTGGAATCCGGCGGAATTTGAAGGAATTGGAATGGTCAATTCCGTTGACCAAATTCCATTCCTGTGTTTGGTTCGTCTTTTGAATTTTCACAAGGAATTCGAATTCCACAAATGATGGAATGTAGATTCCTTAGGTTGTAGCAAGGAATTTCAATTCCTTCCTACCATCTTTAAATAAAAACTATATTGTTTCATTTCTTTCACCCATGATGGATGTAACTACAGTGATTCCCACCATCGTTGCCACCGTTGCCGCTGCCACTATCTTTGCCACCACTGTCTTCACCGCCGCCGCCGCCACCACCACCTACCAC
>LUCG01024254.1:0-11373 GCA_001633085.1 Carthamus tinctorius | reverse complement strand
GGTTCTGGATGATGGCGATGGTTGCCGGTGGAGAGACGGTTGCCAGGTGATCGCCGGCGATGGTTTTGGGTCTCCAGCGATGGTTTACCGGTTCAACCGGTGGCAAGTCATTTTGTAACACAATAGAACAAAAATAAATGTTTGATACATCAAAAAACATTTTTGATAGGTGGATACACACAATAACTTTTTTGGTATAGTTTGATATATTTTAGAGAAGTATCCCCTGTTAAAAATTAGAAGATTGTCACTGTACGTAAACTTCATTATAAGAACCAAAGTTCTGGTACAAAAACTCAAAGTGGGTGAAATTCTTATAAAAACTCTCCACAATAATAATTCATACAAGTTACTCCATTTTTTTACGTATAAGAACTTTGTATTGGACTCTCCAACCCGTAAGATGCTATCCGGAGGGTGTCATCGTACCCTTCCCACAACTATATTTAGAAGTGGACTAATAAAGTGACTAAGCAACTGTTTACCAAATGCTTACCAATTAAGAGCATACCAACAAGAATATCACCTTTATTTATCTTGTTGGATGACATTATGGGTCATCAAATAAATTGTTTATAAGCGGCTCTTACCTGATAAAACACTTAACGGGCAGTCTTCTCGCTCACTTATCGAGTAAGGACCTATGTTGTTGCCATGCACCGGAAAGAAAATTTGATCCTTGTTATATTCACCATTAAGGTAACTGAGTGATGTGTAAACGGCTCTAGGTACTTTCTAAAATGCATGTAGAGTTTGACCATGCACTACTGCAAATATGCAAAAATAGAGATGTATGCTACAATCATCACACCCTGAATAAGACCAAAAGATACAGTTTCTGCTTATTTGCAACAAGATAAGCAATAAGATTAGTTGTCTTTAAAGTATCTCCAACAGCTATGTTATTTTAGAAATTTTAGAGATATGGAAGAAGTTTGCTCCATTAGTTATGTTAAACTCTCCTATATATAGAGAAGAAAAAAGAAGAGAGAATGGAGAACTCTCCATATTTAGAAGAAGATCAAGAAAATATAGCATTACCTGTGGTGATGATGCTCTCTATGGTCACAACATCTGCATTTTGTACACATCTTTGTTCTGATTTTGTGATTTTGATTTTTTTTTAATCTAGAGTTGGTTCAACAGAACCTTGATGATGAATTGACCATTGGTTATACATCAATTACACCAAAAGGTTGGATATAACAATCCTTTACGCACGCTTTTCTTCTTGGTTGTATCGTTCACTAATCATGCACTTCACATCTTTGCATATATATATTTACACTTTTCTACTATGTTTTCCAGATCGTTGTCGGGATTGATTCGTACTATTTAACACCTTTTCCAGGGATCGGCTATTCCATCGACAATAGAATGCAAGTAATCATTTTGGGACATAATATCGTTCAAGTAAATGGACATGATGAGAGGTACCTTGGAATCGCATCAATCATCATGGCATACGATGATGAAAACTATTGACCTGCATTTCCATGTAAATATTGGAGATCGAAGAGAAACAGAGAACACAGAAGATAGAAATAAAAATGATTTTATTTGTAGAAAACCTTGTTTCTGATCATGGGTATCGTAGAAATTAAACAGTATTTACAGTATCACTGAGTGCACGAAGAATGCACCCTAGACCAGCTTTCTGTGTAAGCTTTTCATGAATCCGTAGGCATTGGTCACAGGTGGGGCGATCGCCTGTAGACAATCCTCTATACAAGTATCTGTAGAATTATAACAACACAACCTTAGATATTAAGTTCATGGTGCGAGAAGAAATAACATCAGGCCCACAAAATGCAAAATCGAGAATGGAAAGAAAACAAGGGACTTACTTCATGAGAATATCATAGTACTCAGGATCCAAAGAGGAGAACATTAAATCCACGTCTTTTATCGCCATTAGCGCTCTATGTACCACAATCCAATTTGCAGACTGCACACAATAAAGCCAAAACTAAACTTTCATATACAAGTTTCAATTGGCTTGTATCGCCATTCAGTGAAACACACACAGACAAAATTACAGTCCCAGGTAACAGAAAATTGCCATGTTATTTATATGGTTTAACAACTTGCGTAAAATCTAGAGAATTGCTAAGATTACATTATATGATCTCTGATAATTGTTGTAAAAAAAAGAAGTGGGCAGCATTACCCAACACATAAAAGTTAAACTGAAATAGAAAATGGATTCTAGACAGTTGAGTTTTCCATACCTAAAACAATACCAAATGCACATAGCCTTATTATTAATCTTACGTGGCACAAAGTTGCTTCCTAAAACAATCAAGAAAAAGTTCCTTTGTGTATGCCGTTTATGTTCACATCATTTCTGTCTCTTTAAAATTTGTTTTCATTATCAAATTCATATCATGATTCAATAATCTTCAAGGCCACTTCTTCCATTCATTTGAGAATTTGAACAACTAATTAGGGGGATCTTAACAAAAAAAAATTCTCCACTTTTTGTTCTCCATTACAATATATCTAGTCCGCTCCACTGTTGTATTCAATGTTCCAACTTCCCAGGTTAAATTATGGTAATCTTAACCTTTTTCCTAAGTCAAATGTCAAGGATCAATTTTGACTTTCAAGCACAAAAGTCAAAATAACTCAGATTGTGTGGTTCATCTTCCATCCTGTAGTCACACATGCCATCGAAACAGAGTACATCAAATTTGAATTAAACGATTAATACAAAATCAAAATTGAGCATCTCCAATCAGGGAACAGAATTTAACAGTGTCATTTAGCCATTAACCACTCACATTGATGATAATCGGTTTATATTTAATTTATACCAATCCACACAACAATTAGATGCAAAGATGCAAAACTTCTAGCCAAATGAGTGCCATAATGAATGATAAGGGAGCATAAATTCCAATTCCAGTTCCCGGTCATTGATTTTCATTAATTCTAACAGTACGGGATCTCTAGATATACAAATGAGAAAGATGGAGTCAAACCTTGCATCTTTCATCTTTTGTCTTGGGAGGAGATCCTTCCAGAGCAGTCTTGAGGGCTTCTACCGGCTTGTACCTGATCAATCAATGAACTATTTAGGGTTTCATAAATTGGGGAAAAGTTGAAGTCTATTTCAAAAAGTAGGGCTCTAGTATACTGACTGTTTGAGTAAACTCTCAATCTTGCGAGACTTGTGCTCGATCCTTGTGATGATGGCTTCTGCGTTGTCTGCTACCACATGTTCCCCCATTTTTGCACAATCTTCCTTTTCTCTACCAACTAATACTTTTGATAATTCAAAATAAATTAAACAAGTATATATATTGAATTTCGATATAGTTGCGTAAAAATTAGACCAACCAATAAACCATACAGACGTCTTAAGTCACACACCCACAGTATCCCAGACCCATGTACACCCCTTTTAAACCCGCAGCTGCCCACAAATTTAAACTTCTAGGCACTCATCACCATTTGACCCTAGATATCAAGCAACACCACGTGTGATAACACCACTTCTTGGCGCTATTCTGATACCACAATTTGGGTAATCTAGGTTTGTTTCCAAGAAAATGAAGATTTATTTAACAATTTCATGTAAGTTTGTACAGGATTCAGACTTTGAGTGAATCATAAAGAAAGAGGAGTTTTGTCCTAAAAATCATGAAAAATAAACTCCCAGGAATGAAACTACCTGAAGGAGGAAATTCTGAAAAATCTTTGCAAAGCTGAGAAAGATGGACTAAACAAAGAGATGCACGACCTTCTCCCCAGCCTGAAGCTGCACCCTCATCCACACACGCGTGACCTTCCCTGTGACCTCAAGTCGCGGTGAAACCGCGTAACTTACTGAGTTGTGTTTAACACAGCCGATTATTTCTGCAAGGGGGATTCTATCATCTACATTCTAGGGTTATTAGGAGGAGAATTTGGAGAGCTTGAGACAGATTTTCGGAGAATTCAATGCGGAGAAACATCAAAGGGATTGAAGATTTTGCTGGTTATGTGATACTTGTGTGTAGGGATTCAACACATCAGGGAGTTTTACACACTTTTCGATCCATAGTTGAGAAACAATGTTTGGATCTACGATTTCTTCTTTGATTGTTTTGTTTTCTACAAACCCCAACATGAACTAACCATTACATGTTGGGGGTTGGGTGAATTTGGGTTATTAGACATTTGAACTCATAAAGATTGTATTTTTATTAAAGTTTTCAATTCAATGAAGCATATGATCATTCTTTATGCTGTTGTTAGCCTGATCTATTACCAACTGATCTGTTATCTCGATTCGTCTTTGAGAAAAGTGGGTTAAGATTAGGATTACAAATCGTTTTCCTGGGTAAATAATTTGACAATCTTGTTCCTTCATATATGAGAATATGGAGTTGAGATCGAGAGATGAAACATCCCTCTTTCAAAGATAAACCGTTGTAACTTGAGAGAGAGTAACAAAAACGAAAGTGATTGTGTTTTCATTGATTTCAACCGGTTAGAAATACATTTTGAAGTGTTCTTTGTCAAAGCCTGTTAGGATCCCAACTCTCAATTGCTTTTCTCCCATAAAGTTTCAACCTTTAATTTGCTACATCTGCTAGTTTTAAGTTCTCATTCAATTGGTAACTTAATTTATTATTTCACCAATCATCAATCTTTGATCGTCCAATTAATAATCGTTATAGTCATTGTGTTACTTAATACCTAGTTCATTTGGTTCAATATCCGTACTTATCGTACATGTTACTTGATTCAACCCATACACTTTCCGTGAGATTTAGGGGGGTGTAAACCCACCTATCAACATGCACACAACGAAAACATCCAAACGACAAACATTTAATAAGGTGATGTAGAAAAGTGTACTGGTATATACATGCATGTGTCCCATTGTCTCATAATCAAGATTTCAAAAGATACACAACAATGGTATATCAGGAGAGGGAGAATCTGTTGAAAAAGGGGCAGAACAATAGCAGACAATGAGCAGACAATTTGCAGGCATATTCTTCTCAATGACAAGAGAATTCCTTTAGGAATTCAATCAAATAACTTCTCTGTGTCATTAAACAACATGTAAAATTCATGCCTTCTCCATTTTACCCTTTTCACCTAACCGATATAAAACCCTTGTAGTTAAATCCCCTAGCATGAAGCCATATTGAGTCATTGACCTTAAAAAAGTCCCCTGTAAATCTGTAATGCATACAATTGTTTATTGTAGACTATGATAGTTGAGTTGTGCATCATATACATAGACTTGTTTATTGTTAAAAAGAGATCAAATGCCAATAGTTCTGTAAAACAAATTAATGAGGATTTAAGAGCCTAGGTTTTCAGCTGCAAGAAGAATGCACGCACTAGCTATTTTATGTTATTTCCTAGAGATCGTTCCGATATGGCAAATACATCCAAACATCCAAACTGAAGCACAGATGAGTAATTTGATTTTAAGAAACAGAATGAAACCTGAAATCGCAGATCGAAACCCTAAGCAGATCGAGAGAGATGCAGATCACCAGGAACAAAGAGACGACCGTGGCGATCAATGAAGACGGTGAGTAGTAGAGGAGGTGCGAGCAGCGAGATCGAGAGGAGATGAGAGCAACTTGGTCAGAGGATGAAACCTGAAAATGGAAAATCTGCTACACTTTCATCGGTTAAGTCGGTCAAAAATAACAATTATAACCAAAGGGGGTTAGGTGCTGAATGAATAAGTTGATTAAGAGGGTATTACGAATCGTTGAGAATGAAATTAGGATGCTTAATGGTTGGTTAGGGGGTCTTTCGATACAAAACCATTTGGAGGATTTTAGATCTATTAAGTGAGGGTTCTTTCTTTTTTTTCGGCCAAACATGATTTACCTCTTAACGATTCGGGTGATGCCTCTTAATGGAGCTGTTAAGAGGGAAACAAAGGGATTTTTTAGCCAAATGCCTTATAAGATGCAATGTAAAAGCATGATCTGGATATCGCCACATGCTTTCCGTGGGGTTCAAACCCGGATAGTTAAAGATATTACTTGCTGACCTCCCAGGATGTTACCTTACCACTGGGCTAGACATGCTTTGATTATATTGCATGAAAATATTTTATTAACAATTTTTTTTACACACGAGTTGACAATCTGCCCCTAAATAGTAAGATGTAGAATAGCCAAAAAAAAATTTAATTTGCCGTAAAATAATCACGGGTTTTACAAATTGCTTGACGAACCTCTTGTATGTGCGAGATCAAGCCATTGATTGGTCTCTAGTAGACAAAGGATCCTTTGTTATTTAGCAGAATGATAAAATGTTAAACAAATGAACGAATTTACAAAATAGAAAGAAGTTTGCAAACCCTAATCGATTGCATCCAGGCAAGCAAAGAACCCCCAAAATGGAACTATGTAGCGTTACGCATTACAAACGAAAACGTAATAGATCGAAACAAGAAATCATACACTTCAAAGTTTTAGATGAATCAACAATGAAAGAAAGGAGCATATACAAATCTAAGAACAGGAGTAAACCATGTTTTTTCGTCTTTTATTCCTGTGTTATCGAAATTACAATTTCTATGTAGTTATACAATTTATTATTATTTTCGTTTATATGATTTACAATCCATTCTTATTTTCAATTTTTCATCCCTCGTACATGCCGGTCAATCACACACAACGTTAGCCTTAGGAACGAAAACAGAATGGACTGTAAACCACAAGGTTTACAGTCCATAATTATGAACGTACGGAAATGAAAATCACATTTTTTTACAAACCATAGGAACGAAAACCGTAGCTTTAAAAGGCCCAAATTTCCACTTACAGTTACTTTGCTATAAAGGGTTGTACCATAGTACCATCTAGATTCAACATTGTACATCTTTTGGTAGTACCATGTGCATTGGATGATGTACATTCTAGATTCTTGAAAGAGATTGCACGCTTCAAGATTGCCATGCCACACAACCCATATAAATCAAAGATGCAACCCATCAACAAGTACACACCTTTAATGCACATTATGTACAACCTCTCACTGCACAAGGTACAAGCATCCACCAAAAAACTGTAAAAAAACCAAAGTTTTCATGCAAGTGAAATTGTGGAAATCAGAGTGTAAAACCACATATACCAACATCAAAAGGTGGCCATGACTATGATGGCACACCATTGTGGCATGGGCCACCCATGTGTGACCAAAGGTGAACAACTCACCCCTTTTTTGTCATCCTCATCCTCCTCTTCAAATCAATCAAAATACACTTTCCATTATATCAAAACCCTAAACACCAATGTCCCCCCAATACTCTTGTACCTATTGCATTACAAGTTGTAAACCAAACCGGCAAGAGGTTAAAGAGCGAAACGATTCTTAGACATTGGTATAACAATTTGTGTTCAAGAGTCGTAAACCAAACCACAGTATGACTCGCCAAGAGGCTGGGCCTGGAAGGCAAGATGTATACAGATATGTCATCTATCCCAAACAGTAAAGCACCTGTTAATAGTCGGTCTAACGTATAGCATCAACTAATAAGAAAACCACAGGGATGGTAGCATGGTGGAAAAAAGTCAAAAACAACCGGATGATAAAATCAACCCAGGTTCCAATCCTACCATCTACATATGCGTTCGTGACATCAAAGAGTATGGACGAAATCCACTGTCGCGACCCGACTTGTCATGGGATTAATCTCGGCAATACTTGGGACCACCCGTTTCCGAAAAAATGAACAAATAAGCAATGCCATGAAAGTAAGAGAATGAAAGCATAAAAGTTGTGAAAGAATCACATTATAGAGGTCTTCTTAACTCTTATGTCATAACAGAACCAAACCCTTCACCCCCAATTATCCCCCCCACAATTACAAAGCTTATACCCAACCAAAAAAAGAAAAAGAAAGAACCATTTCTCCTTATGTACATCACCCCCAAAAATTACACAAGGAAGAACATTTGAACCACAAAAACAAAAATCAAGAACCCTAACCCCCTTATCTTTCCCCCTTTCACCATTTATACCCCCTCACCCCCAATCTTACCACATTTTTATTGCTTTACACATCTAAAGCACGAAAGTTATCGACACCCAAAATCGCGCTTCCTACCCCCAAAAACGGAACGTAAACTTTTACCTTGGTTTCGGCTGTGACGCGAATGACCAAACAGGACGGACCGGTCTTTGCGCCGAAGGGCTGCCCAAAAGAGAGGCTTGAGATCGAGTCAGCATCTCAACCATCGATGGGGTTTGATAGGCTTGAACCAGGCTCGAACCATCGGTCGAGTCTCCACGAGCCGTGGCTCTTTGCCACGAGTGTGAGCTTAGCCCGGATAATATGTAAGCCCTTCCGGATGCTTCGTACATGTGTCGGCTAGCCATCCTCTCTTGCATTTCCTTGAGCTCGGCATCGAGTGCCGCACAGAGACGGTCGCCGGACTTGGCCGAGACCGTTTCGGCCAGAACCCGCCGGCAGTTCTCGAGGGTTCCAATGGCTTGCGCCAGATCACCATCTTCGGCTGCAGTCCTTGCTTGTACCATGGCTTCTGCTGCTTGTAACCTGTTCTTTTGTCTATCAACTTCAATCGAGACACCAACTTCTAGTCCAAGATTTTCCGGTCTATCGATCCCGACAACTTCACTCTCTAAGTTGACCATCTCCTTGGTCAACGGATCGGTGTAATGGCAACGCACTTTCAACAAAAAGGTCTCCTTGCTAGAAGTCAACTCCGTCGGAATGTTGACCGAAACAAGAAAATCCCGCTCTTCATCGGCATACAAATCTCCGACATCGATGCACCCGGATTTCCCATCAGCCATCAAGTAATTCTTGTAGCTGCCGGCCTTTAAAGACCCGAGAAGCACGTTCGGGTTTACGCTCTCGAGGATCACCTGCGCACCTTTGACCACAACGCTCAATAGCCCACCGATACATTGCGCAAACGCGTCCTGAATCACACCTTCGGTCTCAATGAACGAAAACGTCCCGCCGGAAATCTCGGAGATCGAGTGCATCGAGGAAGCATCGTGATCCGTCCCGAACCCGAAGGCATGGACCGGGATTTTGACCCCGGAGTTCCCCTCATGGATCGACTTTGGGAGGAGCAACTCGTAACTCAACTGATTTTTCCAGCCACCGGAATTCATACCGGCACTCACGGTATACGTATCTTGCCCATCGGATAACAGAATTATACTCGCAACCGGGTTGTTCTCCCTTCGGTCTTCCATCACTTTGGCGCCCTTTCTCAGACCTTCAGCGATATTGGTGCCGCCATTTGCCACCAACGAGTTGACGGCTTGGAGGGCCTGTTGCTTTCCAGAGTCCGACATTTTCCGAAGCGGGAAGAGGCGGCGGGCGGATGACGAGAAGGCAATCACCGCCAGCCGATCAGCAGGTCCAAGATTTTGTATTACGAAACCCATGGCCCGTTTCAGCAACGCGAGCTTCGTACCTGCCATGCTACCGCTGATATCGAGCACCGTCACAAGATCGACTGGAGCTCGCGGGGTCTGCTTAACTTGGCTGAAACTCGAACCATGGTTCGCGTTACTAGATTTAACCCCGGAAACCGAAGCCGGAGCTTTGAGGTGGATCAAGACCGTGAAATCATCCGCGGCACGAAACCGTGGAACGGCTGGAACCTCGGTGTAGGTTTTGACCAATACCCTCTTCAAAGAACAGTTGTCCGATGAAGTTTTGGTTGAGAACTTAAGGTCTAACGGTTCATCGTCGTTAAAGACAGTCGGTTCCGGGACCGGGAAAACCGGGCCGGCGGCAGCATGGCGGGGACTGTTTGGACGAGGCGGTATTGGTCGGAGTAAAGTCATCACGGAATTGTCTTGTGACCAATTTACGGGATTTATTCTCGTTCTTCCCAACGGAGGGCCCGAACCGGCAGAACCCTGCAACGGAACTTCTTTCCATTTCGCTCTACAAACCGGGCAGATTTGATTGCCGTGTTTCACGTTTGACGCAATACACTGGAAATGGAACGAATGTGAACATTCTGCTGTAAAAATGGCTTGACCTTCTCCACGTTTCATCGAAGCTAAACATATCGTGCACGTCTTCTGTGACAAGGACAACGAAAATGTCAAGATTTCTTCAAGAATTAGCTTAATCTTAAACCAACTCATAACAAGAATCACATAATTTACAATAAAGATTTGAACTTTGAACATTAAACATTAAACCTATGTTTGTTAAAATCTTGCCCTTTTTGACTTTTGGAAGTCAAAAGCCCATGTGCTTGTTAATTCAAAGATTTTCAGATTAATTTAACAAATCTTGCTATAAAGTTATGTTTTTCTTTCCAAGAATCATGTATAACTTATGCCATTCGATCGATTTATCGGAAAACCAAACAAATTCATATCGATTTCAAAGCCGAAAAGCGTTTGGTTTGACTTTCAAAAGTCAAAACAAGATGCATCATCTGGCAACAAGAAGACAGCAACTAACATCCAGAAACCCAGAAAAGGGTTCATCATAAGGGGTTAAGACAAAGGTTTGGTTGTTTTTTGTTATTTTCTTTTGTCTTCTTTCTTAAATCAACTTCTTGATTATGAAGTTTACGAAACCGATAGTCAACAAATGAGGCCACAAATCTTTACTTTTCCTAAAGAAGGATCATGATGTCATATAGTGAAAAGGATATGTAAAGAATGAACAGTTGCTAAATCAGTGAACTTATTATAAACCATAAAAACAATTGATATCAAAATCCATATATCAAGAAACACCAAATCAAGAAAACCTTGAAACCCCATTTACCAATTTGCATATATAACAAGATTTCAAAGATGCAATCAAATTTCAAGAATTAGGGTTCTATCTTGTTTTGTGGGTCCATTAGGAAAAAGTGATTTAATCGTGGGTCCAGGGGAATGAAGAACATATGAATAATGAAATGATCACAAGAATCAAACACTTGACCTTCAAACCCACAACTGGAAAGAAAATGGCATCAAGATTCAAGAAACATACAAGTTTTTTTTTCTTGGGAGATGTTAGTAAACAGAAAAGCAAATAAATTAAAAAAAGAAAAAGTGAGAATTTTACATCAATCGAAACGAGAAAATCATCTTTTTCTTTTAAATTATTATCTTTGATTTTTTAATTTTTTTAGTTTACTTTTTTTTTCCTCTTGATTTTGGTACCCTTTGGGAAGCTAATTTTGACTTAATTTGATTTTTCTGCTTTTAAGCAAGAAAACAGAGGAAAAAACAAAAAACAGCCACCATGAAAGATAAAGAAAAAAACAAGATGATTAAATCCATACATAATAAACAAATCCAAATTTCTAAGGTCAAAATTTGAAGTATAAAAATTAAATAAATTAAAATAAAACCTTAGAAGATCTGTTGAAGCTTTTAGATAATCGTAAGCTCGGAGACGCCGGC
>LUCG01024243.1:0-10904 GCA_001633085.1 Carthamus tinctorius | reverse complement strand
AATTTTCTTATTTTTAATGAATTAAAAAAGCTTATTATATTATATTTTATTTAATTTGTTATATTGTGTTTTATTAAAAAAATGTAAAAAGTTGGGAGGGGTGCAAGGATGGAATGATGAGTACTACAGGGGTTTTGTAGGGGTCAAATGATGGAAGAGAGAGAGTGAAGAGAGAGAGGAAAAAGCTGATGTGGCAACCGGGGTGGAGGGGTGGAATCAGGGGCGGCCCTAGGGTGTGTCGGTGGTGCGGCCGCACGGGGCCTCCGATCGTTGAGGGCCTCTAATTTTTATATATTGCTTATATAGTATACATATTATACAATATAGTAACAACATTGTTGTTGCTATAGTTCAATTGGTAAGTGCGTCCGCTCGTGAATAGGAGACCCGGGTTCGATTCTTTGCATTTTTCTTTTTATTATCATTTACATTTTCAGGTTTTAAAAATTTTCATTCTTATAATTCTATTTTTTTTCATTTAATTACCATGTAGATTTTTTTAGGTTTTAAAATTTTCCCTTCTAATAATTTTCTTTTTCACATTTTAATTACCATTTAAATTTTCAGGGTCTCTAAATTTTGATTCCATTTTTTTATAACTCCACCTTGTCAACGACTAAAAACAATCCTCTTTAGAGTTTTTACCCTTCGATTCTTTACTTCTTTACTTCTTCTTCTTCAAATCAGCTTCATTTTCTGAAATAAGCATTTTAAAAGTAAAAGTTTATAAAATCTATTTGCGATCGGCAATACTTCAAGAGAGATTAAATGTTTTGGCTTTGATTTCAATTAAAAATGAGTTTCTCGTAAATCTTGATTATAAAGCATCATAGATCATGATTTTGCTTCCAAATACGATAGGAGATTCATGCTCATAAAGTATAACATTTAGGTGTTGTTTGTTTTTTAAGAGGTCTGAAGTCTGATTTCACGTCTAAAATCTAAGAGTTGGACAGTGCACCTCTTAAAAAGTTTAGAGGACTGTGAGTGGTTCTCAAACATTTTTCTTAAAAATAAAACAAACAGTCTTAAGTCTTTATACCTTTTAATTTTCAAATTTAAGAGGTTTTAAGAGGTGGTTTAGAAAAAAAAACAACCAGCCCCTTAGCTGTTTGTGTACATTTGACAAATGTGTGTATTAGTACCAATTTGTTATCAAATGGTGAAGGACAATGTATGTTCACTATTAAGGTATTAAACTCTTTGTGTTATATTATCCTTATATTTATTATGTTGTTAGTTAATTTTTTTTATTCTTATCAACAAATTAACTATTGGAGATTTATGAGCATTGATTTAATGATGTAAAGATCAATTTTATTTTTATTCGAATCTTGCTTATAAATATTTTATGCTTCTACACTTTAAAGATTTATTTTTTAAATTTAATAAAAAAAAAATAAACACAACTAAAAGCATTAGGACCACATTTATATGCTCACAGAGCCTTTAAAATGTCAGGGCCGGCCCTGGGTGGAATGATGACCATAAATGGATTACCTTCATATCTAGGCATGTTGGAAATAAAAACGAGGGGCAAATTTCGATTCTTAATCGAATGGCAAGAGACCTACAACCAACACACTACCTTCGGAATCTGTTTATTTATTTTGACAGGTTCGTTCGGAACAAATGACGCAACTCACACTGGAGTTGCTTGAGGCTTGCATTTTACCTTGACGGTTATTTGTATAGCTACGAGCGAGTTCAGGATACTTTCTTCACTAGTGAAATAACTTCCCAATGTCGATACAGAAATAGCCGATAAAGAAGAAAGCACGTACTTCAGAAGTAGACCATTAATATGGTATGGCGAAATAAATATCAGGTCCAAATCTTTTTCTCAAAGTTAAAGCACTATTTGTATTTATAATCATATAAACAAAAAATGATTTAATTAGAGTAATTTTAATATCTAATTTATAAACTATAATGTAATTATTATTCATGTATAAATAAAAAAACGTAACTGGTTACCATACCAGTTATATCAGTTAAGATTAGGCCTACAGTTTTCCATCCATAACCATTTATAACCGAGACTAGGAACCGGCTTAACTGGTTACACGCTTTGGTGAGCACAATCGGACCTAGCATAACTGGAGGTGGCAATCGTGTCTTGTTTGGGTTGGTGGGTCACGGGTAGTTGGGTTGACGGGTTACAAAGGCTCAACCCTGAACCGTGACCCGCCAACCCAAACACAACCCGTGTAACCCATTTAACTATAAGGGTTGGCGGGTCATAAACGGGTTGGCAGATCAAATAAAACCTACTTCAAACATCAAATAAAACCAAAATAAAATTCGATTTATTGATTTTAGATGTTGCATTAAAATTGAAAAAGTAAAACTCAAAAGTCAAAATAAAACTTTGTTATATACAAAATGTGAAAAAGATAAACGGGTTGGCGGGTTGATCTGCGAACCCATCTACCAACCCGAACACGCCCCTTGAAATAAACGGGTTGATGGGTCAGAAAATTCAACCCAAACCCGTTTATCTTCGTGTTATGTCAAGAATTGCCACCCCTAATCATAACCGGATACAAGCACAACCGCACGTTGGCCCATGTCTTTTTACAACATACCATACCAAACTTTTTTTCTTTGAAACCCAAAAAAACGAGCTTAACATGTAATACCCATAACCAACCTATCATGTCTCAATTACCAAAATCACAATATCAATATTCATGTGACCAACCAAACTCCAACATTTTTATTTAATTCTAGGGAGACTCCCTTAACACCTTGCTAAAACACCCCTTTGTCAAAAGAGAATCAACACTTGATTTGCAAATAAATTGCAAAATTTTCAATAAATTACACCAACTGAAAACCAGTAAAACGTCCTTCTTCCCAACCCAAAAGGGTAACATGAACCGCCGATCTCGTCGATCTCACCCGAGATCAACGTGTTTACAATGCCGGGGTTTCTGCTTCCTTGACAACTTCATCATCAGCCACTTTAGTGGGCACATAAATGATACCATTTTGGCCTAGAATCTTACACAACTCAAATTTTCCAGCCGTAAGTGATCCGTAATCTTCACTCGAGATTGTTCTTTGCAGGACCGAATATGCACAGTAGTTTACTTCACACACTGTCACTGGCTCCGGTGCGTATGCAGAAACCGAGACCCCGACCCCTTCGCCTGCCGTTAGAAATTCAAACATTTTTATGGGACTAGTTTTTTTAGGCGTCGTTTGTTTTGTAAGAGGTCTAAAATCTGAAGTCTAAATTCGCGTCTAAAATAGTAAGAGGTGGTCTGGATAGTGCACCTCTTAAAATTTTAGAGGACGGTAAGAGGTTTTCAGGCCTATTTCTTAAAAATAAGACAATGGCCTTCAGTCTGCAAACCTCTTAATTCTCAGAAATAAGAGGTTTTAAGATGTACACAAAAACCTGACCTTTACCCAAAATACCGGACTCATTTGGTTTTTAATACGTAGCAACAAACTTTCTGTCTTACAGACTTTGGAGGACACCCAAGCAAAAACATCTTAGCATGAAACAAAAATTGTTGGAACGAGAAACTAATCCTTACCGTGTGTAACAAGCAACAAGTTTTCGGTAGGGTATTTATCTGCAAGGGTCTTGACAATGTTCTTGTATCTGTCTCTAGCGCTCTCTAACGACTCTTCCCATTTTGGCAGCTGATAATGTTTATTGTCATATAATTAGTGTTAGTAGAACAAGAGTTACGAAATTTTCTCATCTATCTACTGCATTCTCAATTGAAAGTGGTGAGAGATTTGTGGTCTTATAACCTCTTGGTAAACTCTTTCAACACTTGAATCCACTGTCCCTTTTGGTAAAACTGCTTCACATTCTGAAATATTGAAAGCAAAGTTTCCATCTTTCGGTGCATTCTCAGCCCGTATGGCTTGCTTGTTCAGCATTTCACATAGACCATACTCAACAGACACCTGCCACACGTCATAAATGTCAAACCATGGGGTGGGATGGGTTTGGAGAGTGGGTGTTTAGATTCCTAACTATTTTCTAACATGCAAAAACAAAGAAAAGTGTCACCGAAATGAAGTATCCATCTCTATTGCATCAAGTAGGGATGTATAAGCTCAGCTAGTTTGTTAGCACCCGGGTTCATATAATTTGGGTTTCTAGTAGCTTGTATTATTCGGTTACTATGGATCATATAAAACCAAACCTAACAGTTTAAGTACATTAAAAAATGAATCATGTCAATGGTTTAAATGTTTCTAAGTGGCTAACACAATTAAGCTAAATTAATATAAACTAGTGTTGTTAGATATCCTGTTAGGGCCATTTAAGGGGCCACCTACACTTTAAGCATCCTCTACCCTTTCATTAGTAAAGGCCACATAATTACCACTGCTAGATGTTAGGCAGGCATCCTTAGTGCTTCAATAGCAAATACTTAATGCATTAAGCATCTTTAAAGATGATAATGAATTTGCTTTTCTCTCAGTAAGAAGGTAACATCCCAATCCTTTTTGAGTAATTGTCACAATGGGGCTTTGAAGATAATCATTTTGAAAAAGGAACTCCTACCAAAAGAATGGAGCTCCAAATCCTCTGTATTGTGATCCAATAAAGATTAATTCTACATATTTATGTGAACAGATTCCATATCTGATTAAATATCACTTCAATCCCCACTTAAGATGGCAAGCATTAGAAGTTCAGTTAACCACTTGTTTTTACTTAATGTTTTCTAGGGGGTCAATATAAATTAATTGAGACTCAAATTGACTCGGTAGGTCCGGTTTACTTAAATTTGCTGAGTCTTCGGGCCTGGCCCACAGCTTGCTCAAGCTTGGGTCAACAGTCAAACACGAGCTTGGACAGGTCTTATCTCATGCCCCACAATCTCTATTTTTCCACACGTTACGAAGATAAGACATATAATGAGTTAAATTGCTCCAACCCCAAAGCATGGCGTGATAGTGCGTAGGAACTTTGAACTCCACACGATAGACTTCTTCTTTTCCCCATAAAGAGCAAGGAGTGATGGGCATATTTCTAAGAACATCAATGATGGTTTTAAGATCGCGACTAAATACTTCATATTGAAAAGATTCAAAAAACCATTTGCAGGAAGGTTGAAACTTTTGTCATCAGTGAATTAACATATCCTTATACGTTCATCAAGGATAATCAAGGATGGAACTCAAATTCTAGGTTGCCATAAAAAGAGTCTCTCTTATTTGAACATGTTCAACCAAACAAGTAATTACTGTAATTACTCTTTAATGTTAAGGATGGAACCAAACAAGTCTCTCTTAATGAAAACAACCAGAAGCTTCACAAAAAATTTATGGAGTGTTTTCAAAGATCCAAATAATCTTAGACAATCAAATTCTAAACTTTGAGCCTCTAATGAATGAAGAAGACCTCCAACTGTATAAATCCTTGTAAGACCAACTCCAACCATACTGCAAAAATGGGGATTTGCGGTGTGATGGATTCCAACCATACTTTATAACCTCAAAGCTTTTGCCCGCCAAGAAATTTTAGAAGAAGAACACCAAATATGGTGTTGTACTGTTCACAATCCACCAAAAATCCTTTTTTCTTTAGGTGAATTCTATCCCCCACCCCTTAAAGGGGTGGGAGTTGGTGGTGTGATTGCATATGTGGGACCCAGAGATGGGACCCACTATTTTTATGTGAGTGAGAGGTTGGGAATAGCAATCCCCTTTCTTTATTATTATCAAATTTGGTGTTATTTTTGAAGTATGGTTGGAGTTCAATTTTTGTAGTGCCAAGGGGACCACTAATTTGTGTGTGTGTGTTTTTTGGTGTTATGGGTTTGGAATTGCTCTAAGCCTCATCCTAAAAACTAATCCCAAATTCACCTAATTATCAGGATCGTAATATAAACAAAATAAAACAAGCAACAATTGAAATCAAGGATCAGAATCACCTCCTCTATGCAACAGTCAATTTATTATAAAGACCAAGACATTGCACCTAATTTCGATATGGAAGAAATGAATTTTGGAATAATATAAGTGATGAGAGAGAGAGAGAGAATAGGAGGAGGACCTTGAGCTTGGAAGGATCGATTGCAACACCATCGGCAGAGCTGAGGTAAGTGAGACCATCGTCAAGGGCACAGAGAGCATGAATAACCTCCGATGCGGTCTGAAGGCAGCGGAGAAAGGGAGATACGAAGACACGATGGATCGGAAAAGCTAGGTTTTTGAATTTCTTACCGGTGCAGAATGACCTAAGCTTGCCGTCAAGCACCAATGGCGGATCCCATGGGCGGGCGGCCTTCTCGGTCCAGAGTGGCTCGAAGTTGTCAATCCGGTCAGCATGGCGCATGACGACGACATTCTGATGAGTTCGTTGGCCGGGATCCATGGTTTGGTTGGTTAGTTAGAAAGAATTTTGGATTGAAGTTTTTATAGGTGAAGGAATGGTTGGTTTCCTTGCAGTTTCCGATGGACAACATGGAAGGTCCCCCCCTTGCCAACGACTCCGTCATAATCACGTGCTTTCTTTGTTTTTTTTTTCTTTGTTTTTGAAAAATTATATTTGCTACTGCTTTTTTAACTTACCCATTCACCAACTCAATAGTCATTCAACAAGTGTTAAAATTTAGGAATGATACGAAAAAAGAAAATTAATGCACTACACATGTCAAATGATTAAGTGAGTAAGAGGATGAATAGGTTAAAAAGGTAACACAAAATATAATTGCTCTTTGTTTTTTTGTTTTCTCCTAGGTAATAGTAACTCTTTTAAAAAATTGTTTTACAACATTTCCAATCATATTCCTTACATTTGCCAAGTAGTATCTTATTGGATGGTATTTATATTTTCTCGGATTTGGTCACTTAACTTTATTTATAAAGAGCCTTCTATGTATTCATTTCCTTATGGATTTGGCTCGTCATGCTAATGGTTGTCCATTTTATCTTTAAAGTATGAGGGTAAACTAGTCTTTTTATCTTTTAAATCTATTTTATCGTTTTTCGTAAACCACAACGACCATATCTATAATTTACTCGATAATTTTATCACCAAGCCTTAACCGGTAGGCTGCCCCATTGGGGTTAAAAAACCTAAATCAAGTAAACTCGGATCTTTGAAGCACATAAGAACCAAATTTGAGATTTATCTTTAACACCAAGAACAAATACATATACAAAAACCTAAATCATGTCTGTTGATCCAATCGATCTAAAAACTGGTAAGTTGAAGATGACCCTTTTCTACTTAGCAAAATTTATAGCTTGAAGAATTATCACTGAGTTTGTTCAATAATTTTTCTACTAATTCTGCTATCGAGTAAATCGTTGATTAGTATCAGCGAGCCTCACTGAGTCTGTTCAGTAACCGCTGATACCTAGACCAACTGCTAGGTATCTCCCTGAAGACAAAACATCATGATCAAGAAACCATCAGCGATGTCGAAGAATTAGCTGATGAAAAAGTAAATATTGATCGTGATCTAACGAGGGATTCAGTGATATCAAATTGACTAAAGAAAACATGAAGATCTGAAGAAGCAAGACCTAGGGACCGCTGGCATCCTCAAAAGTTCATGTTACGGCTATTTTGGTTGAATAAAAGTTTAGGGTTTATTTTGTCATTAGTCGAATGTTTCTAAACTTATGTATTTAAGGGTAGTTAACCCTACATTATTAGGTTAATCATTAAGTTTTACTTTGTATGTACGGCTACTTGTTTCCTCTGTGAAACCTTTTGTTGATCCAACTCTCCTAAGACTGATGAAATAATGATGACCATGATTCTACTTAGTGTAGATATTTTATTTCAACTCAAGCTTGAGAAATTATCACTAAGTATGTTCTTTGATAATCCTTATAATTCCCAAGCTTCACACTCTAATTGATGTATTGACATCAGGGACTCGCTGAGTCTGTTCAGCGATCCTGATAGAGAAAATACAAAGAAATGAAGTATCATTCCCTGAAGACAATGAAGTCAAGCATACAGAACTATCAGCGATGTTGAAGAAGTACCTGGTGATAGAGTCAACGCCGCTCGTGATATGAAGCCGGATTCAGTGATAATTGCCTGACTACACGTACCTGACGATCTGAAGAATACAAGCCTCAGCGAGCGTTGACCTCTCTAAAGGACCAACGACCTCTACTCACTGATCAAAGAACAACCATGCTTTTACCGACAAGGTACAAAAGGGACGTTCTCTACACTGTTCCCTCCGTACTTATCAGCCCCCAAAAGCAAATGTTTACTTTATGCCATATTGCTTTCTTACGCATGGGGTATGATGTGGTTAGATATATATAAAATTATCAACCAAGTTTTACCCTTATAAATCACCTAACTTTATTACCATAAACAGGCAAGCGTACCTGATCGCGAATAATATAGTGTAGGTAAGTCTAGGTATCGTTCTTACCACAGGGAACAGTGAATCTATCTATTTCAATCTTACAGCTTTTACAAATTAGTCTAATGAAAATATCTTTTTGGGGGTTTTGTATTTAACAACTAATAAATAAAAACAATAAACAATTAAGCTAATTAAAAGATGATAACTTTATGATAGGAAACGTTACTTACTATGGTTGTTTAAGAATCCTTTTTAGATGGTTTGACTTAGGCAATTAAAGTTATGATAAATGGCAATTTTAGAACTTGTTTAATAACAACTCAGATTATCGAGTGACTATCAACTAGAACACCTTCTAGCCCACAGCATAAAGACAAAGTATTTTTATAACTGGTTATCCGTATTTATGGCTTGGTCATTGGACCCTACTTTCCTAACTACTTAATCTAAAGAGATTGCTTACCCGGTCACCAAGGTGAAAGGTAAGAGAGGTTGATTAACCGACAGGGGTCTATTTACTAATTGTCAAATAATAAATACACCCAACCAACGATTTCAAGTAGCAATAGTTAAAACCATAAACAGGAGTTCACAAGACAATCATTCAAAAGCCATAAATCAATTTATAAATTAGTAAAATCAAACCATCATCCAAGTTCATCAAACTATAGCAAGTACTGAAAGAAAACTAGCCGTTAAACACTATGAAAAACAAAGTAGAATAGATATATGATCAAATTAGGCACACCGTGCAGCAATTGAAGATAATAAACCAGTAACTCGACTCCGGGTAGAGACCGGCGACGTTTCACTGAGATTATGCACGTTTTTAGATTGTCGATTCATACGATCCTCCGACCCCGACGTTCTCCAAATCCTTCGCTGCTCTCTCTCTCTGATTCTTCTCTCCAAAAGTCATATGAAACCCTAGGCTAGAAGTCGGATTTAAAAGGTTGGTTCGGCGGACCTTGCGATCGCGAGGATGGGCTTCGCAACGCGAGGCCCAGATCTTCTTCCAAAAATATGGGATTCATTCCCTAATCTCTTCAGAACCGGAAACCTTGATCTCCAAGTAAACGTCTTTCATACTTTTCGCGACGCCAAACCTTTAAAGCATAGAAAATAATTCCAAGTGTAGGACATCTCACAGCACGAGAAGGGACTCTTGCGATCGTGAGATTCTCTCTGTCCACTTTATTCACTTTTTAACGCTTTTCGGCCTTTTTCGTACTTTTTGTTCCAAGCGTCTTCCAAACCCGTAAAATCAAGAATCATAGCTTTTTGGAGCTTAAACGCACTAATATGGGCTCAAAATGGGGGTAAAACCATAGATGTAGCATTCTAAAAACGTGCATAATTTTGGCTATATCAGGGTATATTTGAATAGCAAATAGTACATATAGACCATTAGATACACAACACGTGTAAAAGTGACCATACCATGCATTTAATGCATGCAATATAAATAAAGACCTTGAATGTGTTCTTCAAACACATCAGTTCTATCTCTATCTATACTGAGTCCTTTCTTTCCTTCTATCTCTGTGTCTTTCTTTCTATCCTCATGCTTACTAGTGCATAGTAAAGGCTTGGTGTCAAACTTAAGATTGTTTTAGATTAGGTTTATCCTTTTCTATTTCCGCAAACAATCTTGTAAATTCTGTATTTGGTTTATAATACATAAGAATTTAAAAGAACAAGAATCTGTCTAATTGTATTCAACCCTCCCCCACTTCTACAATTCCTTGTTAACTTGAAGGTCACCACCTTGGGACCAACACCTTTGATCCTAATATAATCATTTGATTTCTTGATCATTGTTCTGTGTGATTGTTCTTATTATTTGTTCATTGAATCACCGATTAAGACTCTTAGTTCAATAACCTACTTGCTGATCAGAGACTTGCTCCCAAAGGTTTCCAACTTTGTCTTATCCTGAAATGTACAAAAACGACTACCATGCTTTTCTGTCAAAAGTACAAGTGAATGTCCTCTACTGCTCCCTTTGTACCTGACAGCCCCAAANATGATCGACTCTTTGGACGCCCCGAAAATACTATGAGGTGTTCGGAAATGGTCGAAGTAGTTGAATAGGAGGATTACGATGACTATGGATAAAGATAAAATTAATAATAATGGTCTTTTTTATCTTCCGATTCATTCAAATATCCGCGTTCCCGAAGGCACCCCTCTCTTTCAAGAGGATTCGCGGCATGTCATTGTACATTAGATCAACTAATATGGGTCTTCAGCGCAAGCTTAGTTCTTATAATGATACAGTACTATTCATACCACCCAAAACACAACACGTGTAAAACATGACCTGACCCGCATTAAATGCGATAGGTATAAATAATCGTTGAAGAGCTACTTCTTCAACAACCTCCCATCACTGACTATTGTTTATCCAGCCCTTATTTCTCATCTATTCTCACATATTTCTTCTCTCTTCTATTCTCACTAGTGCAAGGTAAAAGTTGGGGTTCATGACTTATTTGGGTAACAAACTTTCCAATTTGAACACATTATACCATTGAACTATTTTTTGTCAAAACAGACACCATTGAACTTATTTTTTTTGTA